>JAKTUW010000043.1:0-71598 GCA_030556915.1 Wickerhamiella qilinensis
CTGCGCCACAGCACGGCCCTCGCCGCGGCGCGGGCCCGGCTGGCCCGCGCGCAGGCGCAGGTCGACGAGCTCAGCGCCACGGACGGATTTTCGGCCCACCAGAAGCTACAGATCTGCCGCGTGTGCGGCTCGCTGCTCAGCAGCATGGAGTCGGACCAGCGGCTGGCCCTGCACTTTGGCGGGCGACTGCATTTGGGCTATGCGCAGGTCCGCGAAGCGCGAGCTGCTCGGGTTGGCCGGCAGCCGTCGAGCGAACAGCCGTCGGACGAGCAGCTGTCGGGCGAGGCAGATCCAGACTCTCTTGGCTCCTAGCGCAGTCGCAGCCGCCGCATCCGTGGCTAATTAACTACTTTACATACTATTTATTCCGCTTTTTTCGTTTACGCCAGCTGCAGATACTCGCGCAGCTTGGCCATTGCCTTGGCCCGGTGGCTGATCTTATTCTTGATCGCCTTGTCGAGCTCTGCGTACGTCTGGTCATAGCCCACGGGCTGGAAGCACGAGTCCCAGCCAAAGGCCGTGGGCCCGCGGCTGTCGACGAGCGTGCCCGCCGTCCGGCCCTGGAACACCTCGACGGGCCGCCCGGGGCCCGCGCAGTAGCCGACCGTGCACACGGCCTGGGCGCCTTTGGCAAACGTCGGGCTGTCCAGCAGCCGCGGCAGCCGTTCCACGCCCAGCTGCTTGATGAACCACTTGATGTACGGGCCGGGCAGCTCGCCCCACGCCTCGAACTCGAGCCCGGTGTCTTCGACTATGACGGGGCCGCCCACCGCCTGCGCGGCCGACTCGGCCTTGTGCTGGATGATCTGCTGGTACGAGCCCTGGATTTCGGGCAGATCCACGTCGTGCGACACGACCTGCGGGCCCAGAATGGCCTGGACCTCGGCCAGCTTGTTCTTATTGCCCGTGACAAACGTGACGGCCATTGTAACGTATGGTTGACAAACGGCCAATTTTCCACTAACGGCTCGAGCCCATCAACCCACGCTCGCTCCACTCTGCTGCTGTGCACGCTCGCCGCGGCGGGGGCTAGGGCGGCCGGCTGTCCTTACCCTTGTCCTTACCCGTACCCTCTTGGCCCTCACCAAGCCCAGCACGCTTGGCGCGCGCGCGCGCGCTGCAGCGAGCGAGCTGGCTCGTCAGCCAAGCTGGCTGGCAGGGCGAGCTAAGCTAAGCTAAGCTAAGCTGACTTGTCCTCTCCCACCCTGCTCCTCCCAGGGACACACACCTCATCGCCGGGCCTCCCACTCCTGGCTCTTTCCCATCTGTCCTCTCACCCTCTGGCTACGATGGAGGTGTACACCGTGTTGCACGAGTCCAACAAGGCCGCGCGCCCCGCGCAGGCCGACTTGTTGGCGCGGCTGGAAAAGGGCTCCGACCAGGACAAGATCGACGTCATGTGCACCGTCCTGACCGCCATGTATAACGGCGACCCCCTCCCGGGGCTGCTCATGAACATCATCCGCTTCGTGATGCCCTCGCGCAACAAGGTCCTAAAAAAGCTGCTGCAGTTGTACTGGGAAGTTGTCCCCAAGCTCGGCCCCGATGGCAAGCTCAAGCACGAGATGATCCTCGTCATCAACGCCATTCGGAACGATCTCCAGCACCCGAACGAGTACATTCGCGGCGGCACCCTGCGCTTTCTCACCAAGCTGCGCGAGCACGATCTGCTCGAGCCTCTGGTGCCTTCTGTGCGCGCATGTCTCGACCACCGCCACGCTTACGTCCGCAAGAATGCCGTGTTCGCCATTATGGCCATTGCCCAGCACACGCCCGACCTCGTCCCCGACGTGTCTGAGGTTGTCGCTGAGTTCCTCGAGGCCGAGGCTGACGCTACGTGCAAGCGCAACGCGTTTGTGGCGCTCACACGACTAGATCGCGACGCCGCGTATTCGTACTTCCAGCAAAACTACACGGACTTTGCAGCGCTCGATGAGCTGCTGCAGCTCGCGTTCATCGAGTTCATCCGCAAGGATGCCGTTGCCCACTCCAGCCTCGTGCCCACCTACGCCCAAATCCTGGCAGACCTGCTCGAGAACACCTCCAATGTCGTGGCCTACGACGCCGCGTCGGCTCTGGCCTCGCTGTCGTCCTCGCCGGGCAACCTCGTCAGAGCCGCCAGTAAGTACGTCGCCATTGCCGCTCAGGAGACCGACAACAATATAAAAGTCATTGCGCTGCACCGTGTCGCTGCTATCAATGCTCGCGCCCCCGGTGCCCTCGGCGGATTGATCATGGACGTGCTGCTTGTGCTCAAAAGCCCGGATGTCGACGTGCGCAAGCAGGCTCTGGACTTGGCCATGGACCTGCTCACCTCACGCACGGTGGATTCGGTCATCCGTCTGCTCAAAAAGGAGTTAGCGTCAACTGTCGCCCAGAACTACGATAAAAATACCGATTACCGCCAGGCCATCATCGCTGCTATCCACAAGAGCGCAGTGCGGTTTTCCGAGATCACCGCCTCCGTTGTTGGACTGCTTCTCGACTTTCTTGGGGACTTCAACACAGAGTCGGCAGTCGAGGTTGTCAAGTTCATTCGCGAAGTTGTCGAGCTCTTTCCGAACTTGCGCGCCGAAGTCATTTCGCAGCTGCTCAACTCGCTCGGTTCTATCCAGAGTTCCTCGGTATTCTTGGGTGTGTTGTGGGTGATCGGCGAGTACTGTGTAACCGAGGAAGACATCAAAGCCGCTTGGGTGGGCCTGCGCAAGGCCTTGGGCCCGCTGCCCATTCGCACGGACGAGGAAGAGGAGGGCAAGCCACGACACGAGACTGCACCAGAGGATGGTGAGGAGGAAAAGGCTCCCAAGAAGTCCACCAAGCCCAAGGTTCTGGCCGACGGTACATATGCCACAGAGTCTGCTCTTGATACCGCAACGACTCCTAAGATCGAAGTAGAAGATCATCCTCTTCGGAAGGTGATCCTGGGCGGCAAGTATTTTGTCGCTGGTGCCCTCGCTGCCACGTTGGCCAAGTTGGTGCTTCGTGCAGCTCGTGTTGGCGTCTCAGCCAACCATGTTAATGGTATGCGCGGTGAAGCTCTTCTGGCCATGACGTCAATTCTCAGGGCCGGCGAAGGTAAGATTGACGAAGATTCGTTTGATCGTGTGTACAGCTGTATTCAGGTTCTTGTGGACGGAACACCTGAGATTGAAGAGAGATTTTTGAAGGAATCGCACAAGGTGTTTATCGTGCTGCTGGAACAGGAGCGCAAGAAGAAGAAGGCAGCTTCGGCCAGTGAGAAACAGAAGAGTGCTACGGCTGTCGACAGACCTGTGAAATTCCGGTTGTTTGAGGGCCTCAGCTCCGAGACTGGTATTACTGAAGAGGTAGCGAGCGTATCAAAGGTGCCAGAAGACAAGATCACATCGCAGCTCAAACATATCTATCAGCTGACTGGATATTCTGATCCTATCTACGCTGAGGCTCACATGACCGTGCACCAATTCGATATTACCCTGGATGTGATGCTGTTCAACCAAACGACGGAGACGCTGCAAAATCTCAGCGTCGAGTTCTTCACCATTGGTGATATCAAGGTCGTAGAGGCCCCAACTACGCAGAACATCCCTCCTATGAGCTTCTACACCGTCCAAACCACAATAAAAGTGTCCTCAGCTGATTCTGGTGTGATCTTTGGCAACATTGTCTATGAGGGTAAGAGCTCTAGCGAGGCCACCGTTGTAATCACGAACGAAATCCGGCTCAACATCCTAGACTATATCAAACCTGCATATTGCACGGATACCGAATTCCGCAATATGTGGACTCAGTTTGAGTGGGAGAACAAGGTTGTTATCAACACTACCTACGACTCGCTTGTTGGGTTCTTGGAGGAGCTGTTGAAGGAGACAAATATGGCAAATCTGACCGCTGGAGCACTGGATGAAAAGGAAGGACTCGATGCCCAGTTCCTGGCAGCCAACCTCTATGCACGGTCCTCGTTCGGCGAAGATGCACTGGCTAATCTCAGCATTGAGAAGAAAGACAAGAATATTGTTGGTAACCTGCGTATCCGCTCGAAAACTCAGGGCCCAGCTCTGTCCATTGGAGACCGTATCACCGAGCTTGAACGTCGCATTTCGCAGGGCCAGCCTAGTGCGGAATAGAGAAACAGTGCTTTTATATAAAGTGGTACTAGCTAAATCCTAAAATATCCCTCCCGTGGTTTGAGAAAGCATTGGTAACTCATCAAAATGCATGCTTTTAGTAGGCCAACAAACACCAGGCTAGCGGACCTGCCGCACGGCCTCGGCTGTCGAGAGATGCTGGGCAGCCACGATCCATTTGCCAATGTCGAGTGTGGCCTTGTCGTCCGGACCCTTGATCCATATTCTACCGTTCACGCCAATTGCCATCTCAAAAGCATGCTTTGCGCCAATAGCCTCGAGCACGGGGTGGCCCTTGAACAACAGGTGACGAGCAAAAGCCAGGCTGACGTTGATAAGAGTGCCATCCTTGAGCTGGCCGAATCCCGCAGCCTTGCCTGTTGCCGAATCAAACGCCTCAATCTCTGGCTCAGTGTATGAGTCGGCGGCGACGACCCGCGCGTACACCACATCACCCGGGTGCAAGTTTGGTTTGTTTTTGCGCGTGGCTGCCTCAAACGCCATGTGATCGAGACGAACTGGGCGCGAGTGCTCCTGTAAGCTCACTCTGTAGATGTCGGAGAGCCTCTGTGTAACAATACCCACTACGGCATCGCGCACAGCAGGAACGTATCGCTTAGTGTCGAGCTCAATATAGTTGGCATGTTTGGTAGACCCGAAGCGGCCTGCCGCCTGGGCAATAGGCTGCTGATTTGGCGGCGCGTAGATGCCCGGACCGGCCCGAAGGTCCCCGCTTAGGATAACGTCGCCGGGAACCACCGTGTTTGCTGTTGAACCCATTGTATCTGGCGGTGCTCACCTGGACAAATTATTGCATGAGCCAATACTCCCAGCTCTCGTTGCGGGAGGGGTGTGAGCAGGCGCCAGTCAACGCTTGCGACCTTCGCCTAAGGGGTCGGCCAAAGCTCTGACGAGAACAAATACCCACTCAACGCCTCTCCAGCAAACACAATGTTACCAGTGTTCCCATGTAATGATTTTGATTCAATATGTCGTTATTTGAGCGCCTGGTTCTAGCACGTCTTTCCCTGCCCTGTGATGCACTTTATGATGAACAAAGGTCTTTGATTTGTGGCTGCGGCCATATCTAGGTGAAAGCAAGACTTCCCGTCCGATCAGTCATATTGAACCACCTGAGAGCCTTACCAAGTATTGTAGTGGGAGACCATACGAGAACAGAAGGTGTTGCAGTTTTTGCTCCATGCATAAAGCATGCGTGGAAACAGGCGGTACGCCTTTATGGGATTTAGCCAATTAATCTTTTTTTATCGGCGCCGGATTGAAAATTTGTCCTCAGTGTAGCCCGCTGAGCGCCCCACTATTGAACATTTGCTCAGTCGCTCGCGGCTTCTGGCAGTGGTAGTTATCCATGTCTCTCTGACTAAGGAAATTTCACTTCCCTCGACTCAACTAACAAGTTTGGTTTTAGGCATGAGAAGAGCGTTCAGCACCACGGCTTCCGTGGCTGGTCGCCCAGCTGTATCCATAGTGCCTCCTGTACATCATGAGGTAAAGTTCAAGAAATCGCAGTTGTCGACCAAATTTCCGAACTTGCAACTGGCGCGTAGTGATGTGACATCGCCCAAATATAGGCCCCAAGTCTGGGGCCCCGACCGGCTACGAAAGTATCACCAGGATACTTTGGAAAGCGATCTTTTGTTGATCAACTATCAGCACAATCAGGAGCGTATTGTTGGGAACAAAGCCCGTGCACGATCTGGCGAAAGCCCGTACCATCTCTACCAACCGCAGCGGGCGCCTAAGGGGGGCTCGCAAGCTACAAAAGACATCAAACTGCGAGACTGGACCCGAGTTCCAAATATCCGCAAAGTCGTGCTGAACTGCTTCGTCAAGAAGTCGACCATGAACCACGATCTGGCAATCGCTGCCAAGCTGCAGCTACAGCAGATCACAGGTGCAAAGCCCAGCACAATCTACGCGAAGACGAACGTTCCATCCTGGACTCTGCGTCCTGGTATGCCTATGGGTGCGAAGGTGGAGCTGACCGGTCAGCCCATGCACCAGTTTTTATCCACACTCACCGAGCTGGTACTTCCTCGATCCAAGACATTCCAGGGTATCTCGAACAAGTCGGGGGACCACTCCGGTAACATAACATTTTCTTTGACGGACGATGATATGCAGCTGTTTCCGGAAATTGAAGGTAATCTCGAGCTTTGGCCGGCTACTTTTGGCCTGAATGTATTTGTCCAGACGACCGCTCAGGCTGATCCCGAGGCCCGCACCCTGGTGAGTGCTTACGGGTTCCCTTTTCAGGGCAAAGAGCGATTTCCTGCAAAGTGGTAATTAATTGTACGTATGACCAGCTTACCAATGTGTTATACCACTGTTCTTTCTATTATTGGGCGCGCTTTGACCTGCTGCTGGCATGCTTTGACGCTGCAATCACCAGTTCGTCCAGGGTGAACCGCGGTCGGCGGAGAACTTTGTTCCAGGGGCATACCTTCTGTAATGAGTGCTATAAGATCAATGACTTTTATACACGGCCCATAATTATCGATTATATGCGTATCGCAATGCCTGGCGTTGCCTACCCAACCCTCATCTAATCCACCGCGGGTCTTCCTGTCTGGTCTCTCAGTGACATAACCCATCCAGCAGCTGCCCCACCTCCAGTCATCCACTCTTCGCTCTGGTCACGCCCGTCCAACGCAGCTGCAATGAAAATTGCCGTGGACTCGGATTCAGATTCCGAATACACCCGAGATAGCGCGATTGCGAGTCGTCGCGCTCTTTTAAAGCTGGATGCCCGCGAAGACTCATTCGCATCGGCCTCGGCCTCGTTTGTTGTAATTGACGACGGCGATGACGATGGTGAATTGCTTAGTAGAAGTCTCTCTGATGCGCTGACGTCGTACGTTCTTAAAGACATAGTGGCAGATCACCAGCAAGCTATTGAGCGGAGAACTGCGCACTTCAAAGAGACAGAGCGAACCCTAGACGACGTGGATCAGCAGCTGGCAAAGCTCTCAAAACGGCACAAGCAGCTGGTGACCGGGGCAGAAGAGGCAGCTGCCGCTGCTGAACGACTGCGACTAGAAACAGAAAGAAGACTAGAGGCCGAACGCAAGGCTAGAGAGGATGCTGAACGCCGCAAACGCGAGGAAACTGAACGCAGAGTTAGAGAAGAAGCAGAACAGCTAGAACGACAGCGCTTGGCAGCTGAAGCCGCTGAGAAGGAGCGGTTAGCGAAAGAGGAGGCGGCAAAAACCAAAGCAGCCGAAGAAGCGGCTCGCCGGGCTCAGGAAGCTAAGGAGAAAGTGGCTAAGGCTCAGGAAGCAGAAGCTGAGAAGAAAGCCATTGCTGCCGAAAGGGCGGAAAAGGAGGCCAAAGTATCCTCGGAAAATCAACAGAGCGCTGCCCATGAGAGGAATCCTGCGGACAGCGATGGTGCTGGAGCAGGCACGGCTGATGGTTTGGGCACTAATTGGGCAGCTGTTACCGAAGAGTTCCTAGCGAATCAAAAAACCATTGTGCACATCAAAAATGAGATTAATGCTCCAGTTCGTGCTAATGCCCAATTAAAAAAGCTATCGTTCGAGATCAAAACTAAGCTACGGCCGCGTCTGGGCCAGCTCACCAACAGCCGAGCACAGCTTTTGACTGTCTACAACGCTGTCAATGAGATTTTCAAGGGTGCGCAATCAACAAACGACCTTATTTATCGATGGACCCTCAATGCGTATTCCAAAATGCTGGTACTTCAAGCTGAGAACGAATCGAACGTGTCCGTCGAGGCGGCAATCCCGCTATCTATGCTCTCTATTTTGCTATGGACAGATCATCCGCAGCTCGGAGAGTATTTGATTGCCCGTTTCATCAAAAAATGCCCACAAATCATTGGCTATTCAACGAATATTGATACGGAAGAAGGCCGGAAGCGCATGGGATGGCGACGCGAGGAGGGCAAATGGGAATCAGAGGCGCGCTACAGCGAGCGGGTCAGCGGCATGACTGCCGTGTGGGCAGCAATGACACAGTCAAAACTGGCTAAAAATCGCCAACAGAAGCACCCGTATCCAATTCGGCACGGCTGGGTCTTTCTTGCACGTCATCTTAATAAGGACGTGAATTCACTGACCGAACCAGACTACAGCGTCGTGGCTTCGTGGTGGGATATCTCAGCGTCGCGATTTATGGACGCATTTGGTAAACAAGCACAAAAAATGTTGCAACTCGCGTGTACAGCGTGGGTCCAGGCGTCGGCTGGCAAGAACTTTCCTTCGGCCAACCGGCTACGTTTACTTGGTGAAGACTGGAAAAAGACGGGGCAGATTGTGAATGTCTGGAAACCTTTGGGTCCTTGAGTGTTATATAATTAATATCTACAAAAATTTGTGTGTATCTCCTTGGTCCACGCGCATTATCGATGCTGGTGCTGGAACACGGTGAGTCGAAGCAAATACCTTATAAGCCAGCCAAGCGCGAGATATCTTCCCAAGATGCCGAGGAAAATTGCTGGTGGAAACACAAGGAAATGGCCATCAAGCAAGCGGTTCACGAGATCCATTTGCCCACCCTTGATGCCCGTCTGCAGCGAAGCCAGGACTGAGAGACGTCTTGACTTGGATTGCCGTCGGCTAAGTAGCCAGACCCAGAAGCGCATGTCAGGCGCTTTGATGGTGGGCATATAAGAGTTACCTTCCATAAATCCGGGTGCGAAAACTTCGAACACATCGCTGAGGACAGCCAGTGTCACACCCCATAGTTTATACGGAGGGTCAGGCACCTTGGGATCCTTTGTCACAAGCTGAGGATGTAGTCGGAGAGCCCGGAACAACATAGTTCCAAGATTAATTGTGATCAAAAACTTGAGCTGTCTTGGCAACCAACTCACCTGGAGCCTATCGCCAATGGGCACCTGGTTGAACGTCTTGGCTGTGGGCTCTAGGAGCTCAGACACGGGCGACCAGAAACAGGCACCAACCTCAGCATAGTTTAGTTTGAACCCAGCATCCGGCCTGTTTAGAATGAATACAAACGGACATAGTGTCATAGCAGTCCTGCGACCCCAAGACACTTTGAGCAGGCGCTGGTCCAGCGGGCCAAGGTAGAAGCCGTCAGTTCGCAGGTCGAGGCCAATTTCTTCCTCTGTTTCCCGTACCGCAGCGTCAAGATCTGTTTCATGGGCTTCCCAGTGCCCACCAGGGAGGGCAATGTCGCCAGACCAGCGGTCGCGCTCGGAAATGGCGCGCTTAATGAACAGGATTTCGACCTCGGCATGATCGGGGAGGCCAGCGAGATAGGCATCGAGGTTTGGGCTGGTGTAACCGGGCACGCGGAGAATAATAGCAACGGATGCCCGTCTTTTCGTGGATTTCAAGATGGTGGCATTTTCGTTAAACGACCGTATCTGCTCGAGGGCCTGCCTGTATTGAGTCATGTTGGCTACCGGTTGACAGCCGCCAGATCTGAATCACACTACAGGACGCTCTATGTCATGCACCCAGGCAGGACCCAGGCAGGACTGGCATGCGGTTGGAGTAGTCAGTCATGCCAAAACGGTAGTCAAAGCCAATGGAAAACGGCCTGGCATTGAAGCGTCAGCAACCGACAGTTCATGATATACGTATATGTTAGTATTTAGCGCATTAAGATAATAAATAATCGATGCTAACCACCCCAGACCCTAGTAGAGGGCGTCCAGCATATCGTCCGGTTCCATGTCGGTATCGCCCACAGTGTCACTTGGATCAATGGGGTCGTGATCAAACTCAAGTTCTATGGCCGTACTAGCAGAGAGTCCCTTTTGTTGACGGACAAACTCGATGATCTTGTCGAACTCTGTCGTCGCCGTGACCGAGAGCTCAAGCTGCTTGTTGTCCTTGCAGTTGATGGCTATCCTGAAATGCTTGGGCTCCGCCGAAGTGGACGCGGCCAGTGGCTTGGCAATGACGACGAGCAAGTGGAGCTCCGTCTCACCTTCTTCCAGAAGCGTGCTCGGGCTGAAGTCCGGGTGGATCTGGAATCTACTCCTGTACATTAGCACATCCTCAGCACTTCCTGTGAACTGAGCAGCAAATTCCTCAAACGTATCGTCCTGATCCAGCATTGCAGAGCCCTCGGTCGGCTCCGAACCACGCGCTTGCAGCGTGTACTTGATTTGCACCTGCGGTCGTGCAGTGCGTGCGGGGGACGCGGGGGTTGGTGCAGGTTCGACGGGCCGAGCGCTCATCGGCTGGACAGGGCTGCTGGACACGATGTCGACAATGTCCCGGGCAAGACCCTGCTCAAAGGCAGAGCGTGCAGAGCTTACTGCGCTCCCCTCTCCGCTCCCTGTGCCTTCTGCGTCGGCGTCCGAATCCTCATCTAGTAGGTCTACAATATCCAGGCCAGGCCTGGGATCGGGCGCTGTTCGCGGCACTGCCTGCACGCCCGGCTCGCCAGCATTCTCAATTCGAGTGAAAGAGCCTGGATGGGTGGCATGAGCCTGAGCGTCTGCGGCAGGTACGCCGGCATCCGCAGCCGGCGTGCGCTGGCGTTTGCGATCGGGGCTCTCTGATCTGGCGCTCTTCTGCTCGGCTGGCGCATCGCTTCCCGGCGTGAGCGCCTTGGCACTCGCTGCTTGGTCGGGCCGCTTTGGCGCGTGCAGGTCCATACGGAAAAAGTCGACGCCGCCGTCGGCCATGGGGACCACAAGAGGCTTCTTGCGCTTCAAAGGCGGCATTTCGGCTCAGCAGAAACGCCCGAACACGCCAGTAAGTGCTCTTACAGGATGCAAGCTGGCGACTTTGTCCCACGGAATATCAGGCAATACCCAGCACTTCGCTCCCAGCAGCGCTCCCGTAAGACACCTCACCCCGACGTACGCTGGAGGGCTGGCTGTCGTTCCAATTATCCCAACTTGGCCCAATAAACTCGGTTGGTTCGTTTACCGCAGCGAGGAACCAGCAGCACTGAGGCATCCAGAGGGCCCAAAGAGAGTTGTAAAGTCCATGCCGTTATGCAGGTGACCATCGACGCTCGCAAGGACCCCACGAAGAGGGAAACGCTCCCCCTGGGTGCGCGTATCGAGCGGATCACCCAGGAGCGGGGCCCCTTCATCAATCTCACAGAGGCGTCGCTGCTGGACGGGGCCACAGACGGCGTGCCTGAGCCCCCGCTCGAGTCTGACCCCGCGCCCGTGGCTGCACCATCCCCGCAGTCCTCAGAGTCCTCGGCCTCGCAGTCGGATTTCCAGACGGCGCGGTCGCAGCTGGCAGAGCAAATCCGCTCGGCCCTCAATGAGGCCGCGCTCTCGCTCGACCTGGTCTCGCTGCTGGTATCGGGCTCGCGGCCCAAATCAGGTGCCTCCTCTGTATCTCCAATGCTTAAGCAGGAAATCCCGCTTGGCACTCTCAGTGCAGACACAATCACGCTGCCCCCGACCACGGCTCAATCTGCTGCGGAAGAGAAAGGACTAAACCAAGACGGCAGGGGCACAGGTTGGAAACTGCTCGCCCTGGATGCTGCAGCCGAACAGCTTGCATTGGCTGACGGACGGCTGAAGGCAGAAGTGTCTAAAGAAGAAACGTTCTGGAATGAGATCCTCGCCACAGTGGATGCCGGCGAGGTTATTGTCAAGGCAAGAGAGCGCAAAGGCTTGGAAATCAAGTATGGGTTCGGCGATAGCGGTGGCACGTATGCAAACCCAGGCATCGGCAGCATAACTCGCAGTCTCGACGGTCATATGGAGTTCAAGCCGCGGCAGCAGGGCCGACGCCCGCCGCTCTCAGTATCCGTACAGATGCGTGTACACCGGGCTACATCGCAGGACGATGAGCCTACGGGAGAGTGCACATGGCTACAAGATTCGGGGAACGAGATTGTAAATGCGCGAAACTTCTTGTTTGAAAGTGACCTCATGTACAAAATTATCGAGGAGGCACGAGCCCTGGCCGGGCACCGCCTGCGGCTTTACAACCGTACTATGATCGCTCAGATATATGATGAGGTCCTTGCCCTGGCGTTTGTCCAAGTTCCTATCGATGCGTCAACAGCTGGAAGCGTTGTTCGTACGCGTCCCGCAGCTAGCGACCCGGACAGGCATTTTGTGGTCGTTGAAAAGCCACTGCCGAGCGGGGATGTCGAAATGGTGGATGAGCTTATTTCTGATGAAGATTCGCGGGGGCCCGCTGGCTCTGCGCTCATGGACACTGCTAGTGCTACCGGTTCTGATGATGCCGCAGGGACAAGCTACGAGCCTTCCACGGGCGTCCCGCAACAGCGTCCATTTAGCCGGCCCGATGACAAGCTCGCTTTTGCTTTGGCTGCTAGTTTGAATATTTTGTTGGCACACCAAATGAGCCAACGCCTGGAATCGATCCGCCGGGCTCCTGCGCCCTTGGACAGCGGAAGCAAAGCCAATGCATCGGAGGACTCCAGAGTACTGCGTCCTGTCTTGGCTTGGCGCCAGCATGCTATAGCGACGAGCCGAACGTTGAGACTGTTGGAAATGATGGTTCCAGCCGAGAAAGGTATTGTACAACAGCTACCTCGAGACATACCCCGTCAGGGCCCGCTGGACATTCTCTTGGCGGAACCGCGAACAATATATAGAGTGTCAGCCCCTGGCGTTGAAGTCAAGATCACGGTCACCACGCCGCTGAGCAATGTCACGCATTTATATCATGCGGAGACCGGCAGCAGCAAAGCTAAGTTCTACGACCTGACGGAGCTCGAAATGTGGGTTAAGTGGGCGGTGACCCAGGGCGAAGCTATGTCGGCATGGAAGGATTGAGGCTAAGTATTTAGGCCATATTAGCCTGATAAGCACTAATTACGTTTGTATTGACGATGTAACATTCATATATCTGAATTTGATCCGAACTGCCAAACTCATAACACAGGTAGGGCGAGGTCATTCCCCGCTGTCAGCCTATACAGCACCCTCGGGTGTGCACAACGATCAGCATCCATATCAAAATCTTCAACCAACCAGCTACCAAGATGGCTTAGTCGCGTACACTTTGAAAAAGGTTAAAACCTCAATATACTATTAATTCGACAATTTTTTCAGACGCCTAGTCGCGGTTCCAACTGCTAGCAAACGGCCACCCGGATAAATTCCATTGCCGGCTACCTCGGTAGCTGGCACACCTAACCCACCCCACATTTTGATCCCGCCGGTCACATGTAACGAAGCCACCTTGGATGCGTAATTGACGGCATAGGGGGGAAGCACGCTGAGTCAGAGAGCTTCCATCATCGCCTCCGTTCCCCCCACATCTAAGCTCGGCTTCTTCCGTATACCGGCTGGCTACACTTTGGGAGTTTCCTTTTTGACCACCACTCTCAAGACTTTCCAAAGGTTGTGAATTTTACTGGAAGCACTTAAAATGTCGTTCATGGGAGGTAGTGCATGTGCCACGGGGGCTAACCCGCTGGCCCAGATGGCTAAACAGCAAAACGTTGATCGGTCCATGCAATATGACCGGATGCAGGGCTCGATGGGGCCCAGCTCGATCCGGGACGCTCGTGAGATGTCACAGGCAGACCAGAAGATGCTCCAGAACATGGGACAGGCACACGGTGCCCCAAATTTCCGTTTTGAAGAGATGCGCAACGAGCTACACAAGATGCCCGGGCCCTCGGCGGCTCAGCCGGGCCAGTCGGCCTGGGCAGCCGATTTCCGGGAACAGCCCAACCTGGCCCGAGATGGCTCACCTGCCGGCGCCGCATGGGCCTCGGAATTTGGTACGGCCGGCCCCCAGCAGCCTATTGCGGGCCCGTCGCAGTCAGGCTCCGGCTTCGGCACGTACACAGGACGGTTTGGTGGTCCGCGATACATGGGCTCGGGTGGATTGACGCCCCAGTTTACTCGCAGCTCACCGATGGCCCAACAGCAGTCGCAGTCTAGTTCGCAGGTTGTTGAGCTCGATGATGCGACGTGGGAAGAGCAGTTCAAGAATATCGAGGCCAGCCAGAAAAGCTCCGATGCTGAATCGACGCAGGCCAGCAAAGGCGATGCCACAAAGGACGGCAACCAAGCGACCAAGGCAGAAGAGGTCACTGTGGAGGAGCTGATGGATGAGCGCGAGCTGGGCATCGAAGACGGCGTTGATCCGAAATGGTTTGAGCCTCAGCAGTTCCCCGAGAACTGGGACGCTGTATGGGACCGTATCAAAGATCAGGTTGACGAAGCAACTGGTCCACACTTGCGGGCCGGTGATGGCGAAATTTGGGATCGTGATTTTAATGCGTTTGCAGCGACAAGACCGGAGTTTGCCGAATATAAATTCCAGGAGGGCAACCCGTACTTGAACGAAGAAGATCCTTTCACCACAGGCGTCCAACTCATGGACAATGGAGCCAAACTCAGTCTAGCAGTTCTGTGTTTTGAGGCCGCTCTGCAGCGAGACGCTTCGAGGGTCGAAGCTTGGACACGCCTCGGTGCTGCTCAGGCCCAGAACGAATTCGAGGCGGAGGCCATCTCAGCTTTGGAGCAGGCTGTCAAGCTGAACCCGCGCAATGAGCAAGCTCTGCTCGACCTAAGTGTGTCGTACATCAATGAGGGCTACGAAAATGCTGCTTACGCCACGCTGGAACGTTGGCTTGCGACCAAGTATCCGGACCTTGTTTCGCAAGCTACTTTGCAGAACCCGGCACTGTCCAATGAGAACAGGCTTGAACTGCACTCCCGTGTGACTGGGTTGTTCATTAAGGCAGCTCAGATGTCGCCTGAGGGAGCTAGCATGGACGCCGACGTCCAGGTGGGCCTAGGCGTTCTTTTCTATGGCTCGCACGACTATGACAAGGCCGTGGACTGCTTCCGTGCTGCTTTGGTGGTACGTCCCGATGATCCCCTGCTGTGGAATCGGGTGGGTGCCACCTTGGCGAACTCTAACAGGGCGGAGGAGGCTATTGATGCCTACTACAAGGCATTGGAGCTGCGACCGTCTTTTGTGCGTGCACGCTACAACGTGGGCGTTTCATTTATCAATATTGGCTGCTACCGCGAGGCGGCTGAGCACCTATTGAGTGCGCTTTCCTTGCACAAGACATCGCCGGATGGCTCGGGCCGCAGCAACGAGCAGTCCACCAACCTGCAGGAAACGCTGCGGCGCGTATTTTTGGCCATGGACCGCCGCGACCTGGTGGAGAAAATCGGCAAGCACGTGGATGTCGACCAGTTCCGCAACGAGTTCACGTTTTAGGTGAATAGCATATATCTATTAGCCCACGCCGTCAAGCCTGGGGTGTTCATGATAAAATATTCCATAGTGGGACTTTATTTTTTTCTTTCGTTCTTTCGTTCTTTCTTCTTTCTTTTTTAGTTGGTTAATTGTTAGCGCCCAACTCTTGCATTGCCTATTGTTCGGCGTTACGTTCCTGCTGGATTTGTCGAACATCGTGATCCGCGAGATCCGCTTGTCTCCCTCCGTTTGTCATGATCCCTACTCTGGAGGGATGGTCATTTCCAGAGGCTCGCGGGAGCAGGCGCAATGTGGAGCTACCGTATGCTCGCAATGAAATGACTGGCGAGATATTCAAGTCTGGAGATGTCGTGGAACTGCCGGCGGAGCCCAGCAGCAAGGGCGTACCTTTGAAGTACGCCCTGATTCTCCGCTTCGAAGGCGACGACAAAAACCAAGCGCGTGCCAAAATCCTGCAGCTTGTCTCCAAAGCGGAATTTGTACCAGACGAGACCATCGATCCCAAGGAACTGCTGGTGACATCTGCAGTTTCTTTCTTATCACTCAATGCGATCGTGCAGAGGATCGAAGTCAGCACTGGCCCTGGAGAGGGTTATTATGTTCGGGAGGGAGCTCACGACAAGCTAATTGTAAACGTTGATTGGAACAAATTGCTAGAAGACGTTGATAAGGTTTCTGAGGAGGTGAAACTTCGTGTTCGGGCCAAAAGAGCGGCGCTGCTCCGTGAGAGAGCCAAAGCCAGTGCTCCTGTCAAGAAGCGGAAACTGGGCACCACAATCCAGCCCACGACGCTGTTTCCGGAAGCCGAAGTGCTGAAATCCGACAAAAAAAGGGCAAGGCAAAAGTCTACGCAAATTGAACGTGAGGATGAAGAGCGTCATGCTAGATATGTAGCACACCAGGAGTTCCCAACAGAAGCATCTGGGCACGATGGAGCCAGCCTCATGGCAAATGAAATAGAGGAGACTGGAACATGGCCACAAAGCAAGCCCATTTTGCCACCAACTACTCCAAAAAAGTCAAAAATCAAAACAGAAGCCGGCCCATCGACTCCAACTGCTGGTAGGACACCTCTCACACCCAAGTCTGGTCGAAGTCTGCCTGCGACTCCTCAGAGTGCGAGCGCTCCAGACACACCACATAACCGGGCGCGTGCGCATTTACATCAATCTTCGATTCCTGATACTCTCCCGAGGCGGGACACCGAATTTTCTCAGCTATTTATTGCTGTGGAAGCGGCTATCGTTAACCGCACCGGGACTGTGATATACATCAGCGGAACTCCAGGGACGGGCAAGACTGCCACGGTCCGAGAAGCGCTTCAGCAACTTGTTCTTCGCAGAGAGGACGGTGAACTCCCGGATTTTACCTTCCTTGAAATTAACGGCATGTCTCTAACTCACCCAACGGTTGCCTATGATTTGCTATGGGCGGAGGTCGATAGTCAACAGGCACCGGAAGGTAACCACAAAAGACGGCCGCTCAGTACAAATAATGCGCTAACAGCGCTAGAAGCGACCTTCAAAAAGCAGGACTCTGCTAGGAAGCCCACAGTGGTACTGATCGACGAGCTCGATCAACTGCACACCCGGACGCAGGGTGTAATGTACAATTTTTTCAATTGGCCCTCACTGCCGCACTCACAGCTTATTGTATTGGCTGTGGCTAATACGATGGACTTACCCGAACGTACACTTTCCAATAAAATCTCTTCGCGCTTGGGCCTCACCCGCATTCAGTTCAAGGGCTACTCGGCGGAAGACTTGGAGGCCATCTTAGAATCACGCCTCGAAAGTGATCAGCTTCAACTACTTGATAAGGACGCTATTCGATTTATTGCGCGAAAGGTAGGCAGTGTATCTGGCGATGCGCGGAGGGCTTTGGATATTGCACGGCGAGCTGTGGAGCTGGCTGACCCGCAACTGGTAACCATCGAGTACGTGCAGCAGGCTCTTGGTGAGGCGCAGGTACCGGCGCTTACAGCGTTTTTGCTGGGACTGTCACTTGCAAGCAAGCTGGTTCTTAGCGCCTTATTGGCTAGGGTTCGTCGTACTCGCGAAACAGAGGTGCCCTTAGCTGATGTACTCTTCCAGGCGGAGCAGCTGGCACCTCTGAGTCGGGCCGCGGATTCACTCCAGCAATATCTCTTCTCTGGAGAGGTACGAATGCACAGCTTCCAGAAGGCGGTGAGTGAGCTTGTTGAAGGCGGGGTAATAGCCCAGCAGGCCATTCGTGGCGAGGCCACCGGCAACATCCGGCTGCTAGTAGCCGAGACTGCGCTGAGCGAGTTGCTCGGCGGAGACGCTGATGTCAAGGGAATGCTTTAGTTAAAATATTTATTCACAAAAGAGTAGCCGCCTTCTTTATTTTCTTCTTTCTTTTCTTTTCTTTTCTTTTCTTTTCTTTTCTTTTGTGCTTGTGTTTGTGTTTGTTGTTGTTGTTGTCATTGTCGTTGTTTTATTTCTTGCCCGGTGCGCGCCGATCACGCGGACTGCGGCCATGGCTTGTATATTAATATGGGCTCGCCGGGCTGCGTGAGCTCGGGCAGCGTCAGCTTGAGGTCAAATGTCTTGGCCAGGACGATCTTAAATATTTTCTGAATGTTGATGCCCATGGCGGTGGAGCAGAACACGAGCGGGCAGCGCATGGCCTGGGCATACTTTTTCGCCTGCTCGGTGACTTCAAGCTGTTCGTCGTCGGGCATTTCGTAGAACATGTCGAACTTTGTGCCAACCAGCAGGGGGACAGCAGTCGAGTTGAAGCCGCGGGCCTGGCGCCACCAGTTGCGCACAGAATTGAGCGACGATTTGCGGGTGAGATCGAACATGAAAAGCAGGGCGGCAGCCTCCTTGGCCACCAGCGGCAGCATGTTGATGAACTCTCGCTGGCCGCCGAGATCCCAAATGCTGAAGGTGATCTGTGTGGAACGGATGTTTACGTTGCGCTCGAGAAAGTTGACGCCCAGAGTCTGGATGTAGTCCTCATCGAAGGTGTTCTCCACGTACTTGACCATGAGCGAGGTTTTGCCAATCTGGGCGTCCCCGATGAGGGCCACCTTCACCGTGATTTGCGACGGCTGCTGTGCAGCCGCCAGGTCCACCGGTGCGGTCTGGGACGGCCCGCTCGCGGGCCCGCCTGCGGATCCGCCCGCCGAGTTGTGCTGCCTGCCAGACACCTCGCGGCTCATATCTGGGCACTCGATAGTCGATTGTAAACAAGGTCAGGTGAGTCGGGGACGTGTCCATCCATGGCAGAAACATCCCTAGCGCGGGCGCGGGCGCGGGCGCGGGGCACACGTAAGCAAGGCCAAGGGGCCGTAAACGAGGGTAAGGTAAAGCCGGGCAATGGTGATATATCGCAAGGATTACGAGGCTTTGACCCTGCTCATACGTGCTAGCCTAGTGCTCTTGTTCCGCTATGCTACTGGATCGGCGCTACGTCATCGCCCGCCAGCCTCCCCGACAAATGTCCCCAATATCACATTTGTGATTCGGCTAACAAGTACTTGAAACAGCTATTGAGCCCATAGTCTTTAATTCTCCTTTCCTTCTGTGACTTGTACACCCGTTGGAGTGCTTCTTTGAGCCAACTTCCCTATGTATCTGAGAGCTGGGAGGACATTCAATTACAATGGCGAGGGAAGGGGAAAAGCGCGGATCCTCCAACCCTCGCTCCCAGGGGCCATTTTCCTGGATGGCCCGAATGACAGGTGGTCCGCTCGAATGATCCGCTGGGATTAATGACCCATTGGGGGGCCCCGATCGTAGCGCACCTTCAAAGTGAGTCACATGCCAGCACCGGGAGGCTCCTAGCAGGTGAGCGAGCGAGTATAGAAGAAAAGCGAGAATCAGTATCCAGGCCGAGTTGCTGCTATTATGAGAGGGTCTAGCAAATTATGATGGCCCCTGTGACTCCTCTCCATGGCTGAGCTTTTGCCGGTTTCGCTCTGTGTGCGCTCCACTGACTGCATATCTTGCTCGCCCTGCATGAGAGGTGGCCGCCCGCCCATGCGGAGGAGGGAGACCGTACAGGAGGCAGTAACCACACGACGGAAGTAGCTGTATTGTACTATATTTCACTAGATCGGCTATAATAGACCTTGGGGCAGCAACCTAGTGTTTGTATCTCTGAATTAAGCGGGCCTGTCGGCCCCGGCGCGCGAGGCGCCGATATCGGCTGCAGCCTGCTGACCTGCCGCATGGCCCGCTGCCGCCGGCGTCGCTCACCCACTCATTATTTAAGGTTTGTCATCTGCGCCTTTTCCCCAGACTTTCCACTCTTACCACCAGACCCTCTGAGCAATGTCTGCCCGTATGATGATTTCTCGCGCCAACCGGGCCTTCCTCGCTCGCGCAGCTGTGCGCACTGAGGCCCGCGCCTTCTCGGTGCTGGCCCGTATTCCCACCGCTGCCCGCCGCGCTGCGCCTGCTTCGCGGGCCGCTGCACCCTCGCTGGCCCGTGGCATCAAGAACATCAAGTTCGCCGAGGATCCCGAGACGGTGCACGAGCGTGCCGACTGGCCCGTTGCTAAGCTGCAGGAGTACTTCAAGAACGACACGTTTGCTCTGATTGGCTACGGCTCTCAGGGCCACGGCCAGGGTCTGAACCTGCGCGACAACGGCCTCAACGTTATTGTGGGTGTGCGCAAGAACGGTGCCTCGTGGAAGGCTGCTATTGAGGATGGTTGGGTCCCCGGTAAGAACCTGTTTGACGTCGACGAGGCCATTTCCAAGGGTACCATTGTCATGAACCTGCTGAGTGACGCCGCCCAGTCCGAGACGTGGCCGCACATCAAGCCCCAGATCACCAAGGGCAAGACCCTGTACTTTTCGCACGGTTTTTCGCCCGTATTCAAAAACCTGACCAAGGTGGATGTGCCCAGTGACGTTGATGTCATTCTCGTGGCTCCTAAGGGCTCGGGCCGTACCGTGCGCACCCTGTTCAAGGAGGGCCGCGGCATTAACTCGTCCTACGCCGTGTGGCAGGACGTGACGGGTAAGGCTTCGGAGAAGGCGGTGGCCCTGGCCATTGCTGTTGGCTCCGGCTATGTGTACGAGACCACCTTCGAGAAGGAGGTGCACTCTGACCTTTACGGCGAGCGTGGTGCTCTGATGGGCGGCATCCATGGCATGTTCCTGGCTCAGTATGAAGTGCTGCGTGAGCGCGGCCACTCGCCCTCTGAGGCTTTCAACGAGACTGTTGAGGAGGCTACGCAATCGCTGTACCCGTTGATCGGTAAGTACGGCATGGACTACATGTACGATGCCTGCTCGACTACAGCGCGGCGCGGAGCTTTGGACTGGTCTCCTAAATTCAAAGACGCTCTCAAGCCCGTGTTCAACAAGTTGTACGACAGTGTGATCGACGGCTCTGAGACCAAGCGCTCGCTGGAGTTCAACTCGCAGCCCGACTACCGTGACAAATTCGAGGAGGAGCTGCAGGAGATCCGCAACCTGGAGATCTGGCGCGTTGGCAAGGAGGTCCGCAAGCTGCGTCCAGAGAATAACTAGGTCTTTCTGGTGACGGTGGCCTGAGGCGCGGCAGCAGGATCCTGCCGTTGCCTGTGGGTTATACTAATCTCCAATCTAAAATCAGCAAAAGCTCCATTGTGAGCACAGCACAGCCCAGAAGGGTTCGTGGTATATATATATGATCTATCTTGCAAAAAAAGTAAACATCATCTAATTATGTCTGTCAGAACATTTTGCAGTTGCAGTTGAAATGCTGCTATGCATTTTTGTGATGATCGTTAAATATATGGCAGAGAATGAGAGAGTTCCCGCCGGCACTGTAAGGAGCACTTTGCTGCAGCGCTTTGCTGCAGCGCTCGTTGCCGTGCGCGTCAGCTGAACTTACGAACGTTGTCGAACCGCTGGCTGCCGATGGGCCAGCCATTCATGGACTGGGCCACCTCGCTGGCAAACGTCTCCAGCGACGCCTGCAGACTGCGGGCCGCGTCCTTGTTGAGCGGATCGTTCGCGTTGGGCTCGAGAAACAGAAACTGGATGCCCACGACCACAGAGTGCAGGTTGAGCACGGGCTTCCAGTCCTCGCGGAGAATATTCAGGCATACATTGCCCTCAAGATCGATGTTGGGGTGGTAGACAGTCTGCTCACAGCGCACTTTGGGCGGCTCGATGGGGTAATTGGGCGAGAGCCGAAAGTCAAACGTGAAGTGGCCGCCCGTGTACACGCCCTCGTCAGGCTGCAAATACAGCCGGAAATGCATGAGGTCGTCCTTGTCCGGGAACTGTATGCGCATGGTCGAAGGCAGGGCCAATTCGTTCACGTCCTTCTGCACTCGCAGCTGGGCGCCCGTCACTTTGGCTCCCTGGCGTCCCTCTGCCTTGTCCTTATCTGCCTTGGACTTGAGATCCCATATCTTCAACATGACAAACAGGTGGGAGCAGGCGCCATGACTGAAAAGAAGAAGCCGCTGTTCAGCTTCCGAGTGTCGGAGGCAAGCCGGCGCCAGCTTGAGGCCGAAAAACAGCAGGGCGCTGCCGAAGAGCCTGACAAGCCGCAAAACGGCCAGCAGGCAACCGTCGCCCGCAGGCCGCCCCAGAATGATGCGGCCGTGGACACTTCTAGTAGCTCTGGGCCGCAGCTGCACCCGCCGGGACTGGGATCTGCAGGCCAGGTCTTTAATCGTGCAGGCGCCGGCGCCGGCGCTGCCGGCGCTGCCTCAGTACCTCGCAGAGCTGCAAACGCCAGTCGTGCGCCTGATAGCAAATTCAAGGCACCTCGTCGCGCCGCTGCCTGCCAGCAGACCGTCAAACGGTCCGCGGGTGGGAAGTCCTGGTCCGACCCTTCCCTCCTTGAGTGGGACCCGGCCCACTTCAGATTGTTTGTCGGTAACCTAGCCCCCGGCGTGTCGACCCAGGAGCTTGAGCAGGCGTTCGCACCGTACCCATCAATGTCGAAAGCCCGTGTGGTGCAAGACAAGAGGACAGGCAAGAGCCGGGGCTACGGGTTCGTGGCGTTCGCCAACAGCCAGGACTACTTCCGAGCTTTCCAGGAGAAAAACCGTCAGTACATTGGCGGACAGCCTGTCCAGCTCAAGCGGGCCGAGACATCCGTCAAGCGGTCGTAGTTAAGATACGCATACATACAATAAATAGGTCTACATTGGGCTAAACTGGGCTCGCGGGCTACTCTTGCGGCTTGCGAGTACTGCAGGCCACAATCTTGATCTTGTCGGCGTTGACAACGTCGCCGTCATCCATCTTGAAAGCAATGTCTTCCACGATAAATGTCCATACGTCGTCGCAGCACCTGTATGTTTGCAAATGGCCCTTGAGCTGCATGCGGGCGCGAATGTTGTTGCGCAGTTCGTCGGTCATAACACGGTCAAAGTGCGCCAGAATGCGACGCGCCAGTTGCGGCTCCAATTGCGCATTGCTGATCATATGGTCGAGCGCGTCCGTGAGCGCAGTACCCACGCTACCCCTTCGGTACAGCTCGTAGTACGGTGTGGTACTCATGATGGCAAGATGGGATTTTCCAGAGACCCTCCAGTTTTATTCCTCTTGTGAGTCATCATTCACTGTTGCTGACTCATATGTGCTCTATCGATCTCCTGCAACAGGGCCCACACAGAGTGTGGGTGGGGACGAGTAGGACTCACAAACGCATGCTGTCCTATCCGCAAAGAAGGCTACAGACTGTAGTTCATGATAAAATATACGATAAATGATATCACTAACTTTCTACTCACGTATTGAAATGGGTAACTACTCGGGGAGGTTCAAATGGCGGCCGTAGTCTCTGTCTTCTTGGCGGTGGGTGGTGCGAATGGCCGGGGTAGGCTGCTCTGCCGCCTCACCCACTTCCTCAACGGTATCGTCGGGGCCATCCTGATATTGTGAAGGTCCCTGCCAGTCACTGCGTGTTCCTTTATCATCCTTGATGAAGAAAATTCCAAGCATCACCAACAGACACATGAGCATCAAGCCAATGACGATACCGGTCAAAATCAGAGTGTGCGAGCGCAGCTGGAATGGCGGCTTGATATATGGATCTTGCACCCATTTGGGAGATAGGTAGGTGTCAATAAATACCACGCTCGACCCTGAGTTTTTGGGGCCACGAGTAGCCGCCCAGTCCGAGATAAACGCACGCTGGCCAGTGCCGCCAACGAGCCCCACTGTCCAGGTGTTCTCCGACACACGTCTAGCCCACACGCTTTCATCTCCTAAATTGGGCTCTTCGCCGCCTTCAAACAGTTGCTGAATAGGATTGTTCTCAAGGAGATGTAGTACGAGCATTTCTTTGACATCGGGGGAGTCTTTGGTATAATTACCTTCTTTCAAAGCCTCTGGATCAGGGACGAATATAGTATAATTACTGTCAGGATGGAGAACATGGCCCAAATCGTTGGCCTCCAGCAGGTCAACGAACTCCTCTCTTCCACCCGACTTGATCAGCTCGCTGGCACCAATTTCCAGGTCTGCAGGCAGCACCAGATCATCAACAACATGAGCTACGCCATTATCAAACAGGATGTCTATCACTGTGGCCTCCAAAACATTGTCGTTCACGGCAAATTTCAGTCCCGAGTGATTTTCGCTCTCGAGAACCTCAATACTGGCATCCAAGCCGTCAAAAAAAGTTGTGTTGGTGGGTGCGCTATCAGAGTACACGGGGCTGCGCAAGATTAGATGATCAAACACTTTGCGTAGTTCAAGTGGATGCGCGTCAAAGTAGTATTTGAGAAGAAATTCCTGTTCCCAAGCCTGCCGTGTTGGCAAAAGAAGGGTCCAGCTACGGTGGGTAGGCAGTTTCAGCAAACCCAGCTCGTCGAGAAACTCCAGCGAGTAGGACGTCAAGAACTGAGGTCCAAGAGCTAAAGCCAACGAAGGAGGCACAGGAACCTTGCCATCAGTGACATAAATGGTCGTATTTCCAACCTTGAATGGTCCCTCAACAATAGACTGCCAGTTGAGCATGGGAGTACCACCTGCGCGCACCATGTAGTGCACGCGCTGCGGGTGCAAGTTGCTGACAAGGTTCAAGTTCGTATTCACAAGCCGAGACTCTTGGCGAGTGGAATTTACGTCCAGCTGACATTTCAGAATTTGGTATAGCACAGGCTCAATTGTGAGGCGGTGTACGCTAGGCCACTCCAAGCCCTCATCATCCACACCGGCAGCACCGTCACTCCCGAGCTTTCGTGGGAACAGCACTGTTTGTTGATCAGTCACGCTGCCATCAACAAAGCCTTCCAATCCATATACCTGCAGCTCGCGTACAAAGCTGTATCCGTCCAGCCCATAGATGTACTTTTCGGGAGTGAACTGTAGAATATCGCGGCCAATCGTGTTAGGATAAACATTGAGTAGGCCATTTTTGGCCACAATCCAGGAACGGCTGGGGCTAAGTGTGCCGTTGATCTTGAGATCTTCATTCAACTCGATGAGCGTTCCATCCGCGAGCGTTAGTTTCGGGACAACGTCTTGCGGATCGAGTAAGCCCTTGGCCAAGTGCCGGTTCACCAGCGAAGTGCGGTCAGCGGTCGCGTAGGCCGAAAGGAGATAACTGAGCTCAACTCGGGAAAACTGGCGGAAGGCCTCGTCCTCAGGGGCAAATAGGGTGTAGTCACCTTCTTCGAGGGTTGGACATATTGCGCCGAGGTTGAGAAGCTGGGCAAATATGGAAATTTCTGCGTGGTCAAACGCGAGATCACACAGACTGGAGGGGACGCTCAAAACGTCGGATATAGCCTGCACTATGCCCCGACCGGGCGACGCAAACTTGTCAGCGTCGACAATCACCGACGCTCCGCTGTTGACGCGATCGCCCTTGACGTGGACGTTGATGGGCAAGCCATTATCGGCAGTGGGGGAAAAGCCGCCGTCGCTGCGCGATGAGGTCCGCAAATAAGAGGGCACGAGGTACTCTGCGGCGCTGTCGGGCTGGTTCACCGTCACGGTCCCGTTGAGCAGGTGGTAGAGCAGGGTGTCTCTGTCGACGCTGCCAGCGCCAACGTGGCCAAACGCAGAGTTTACGGGCGCCAGAAGGGTGGCATTGCGGCTCTGGTTGATTAGGGGCACCAGCTCGTGCACCTGAAGCAGCTCGAGCAGCGTGGAGAACTCGGGCGAGGCTGATAGGATGTCGATGATGCTGGTGGTGGGTACGCGACCGCCCTGCGCGGCCGCTGGGGCCAGCGCCACAGCTGCCGTCAGTGCGGCTATCCAGTGCATGCTATGCTACAGCCGGATCGCACGCGTGTTGAATTGAGCTGCGAGTATGGCCGGGGGTGCCTTGCTAGAGTCGCTGTCGAGGGGCCAGCCAGCGTCCGTGCGTGGAAGCTGAGCTAACGGCTCCCCACGGGACCGGGCACGCGGCTATCACAAGGTAAGCGAGCTTCTCAAGGTAAGGGCCGGGCCCGCTGCCGACAGCCGCGCGGTGCGAAGCCTGCATGCAGGTGAGCGGAGGAGCGTGTTTCGGCTACATGCAGCCAGAGCCTAATGAGCACCCTGTGGCGAGGCCTAAGCCAATCTGAATTCCCGGCGCCGGCAGACCGTTTGTGCAAAATAGCGCAAAAAAGCGTACGCGAAGAAGCTGCTTGAGGAAAAGAGTACTTGCAACATTGGGTTTAATGACTATATTGTTTCCAGATCGCCCTCGAGAGGCGGGACGTTTGTGTTGAGCCGCGCGCGCAATACGGAGGACGCAACGCACGGAGGAAGCAATGCGGAGGGAGCAATGCCTAGAAAGCCATCCGGGTGCCATGTTCTCGCACGCAATCAGTCCGCCTTCTTTGTATTGAGCACAGCTCGCAGCTCAACGCCAAGGTCACGGTTCTGCCATTCCAAGTCCTCGGGCGTCGGTTCAGAAGGTGGAACCTCCTGCCGCTTGACCTGCCGTTGCGGCTTCTTGAGCGGTGCCTCGCTGAACAGGTGCTCGACAATCTTGACAAAGCCCAAAAACACGTTCTCAGACACGAGGGCCACAGCAACGATAACAATTGCGGGCGTCCCAACATAGCTCTGTTGGGCGCTGTACTTGGCGTTTCCGGAGAACTGGTACATGATCGTAAAGGTGGGAATCGAGACCGAAGCCACGCCAGCGAGGAACAAGAGGTTGGAGTTCCAGGGACCGATCGACGAGACGCGGCGAGGCACGGGCCGCTGAGTTTCATAGGCAATCTTAAAAGCAGAGACGCGGACGCGAATCACCAATCCGATCAAAGCAGCAACGGTGACAAGGGGCCATACTGGCGCAGCAATTAGAGCATAGCCAAACAGGCTAGTCACAACCACGTAGTCCGAGTTGACATCATACACGGGCCGTGCCTGGTACGCTCGCAGCCGCGACCCAGGCTTGGTATCAGGCTTGAGCAGGCTCGTGATAAAGGCCAAGACAAGCGGAACCACCGACTCGGTAACGATGCCCACCACCTGGTTGGTCACTGCGAAATAAAATGCTTGGCTGGTCAGTCTCTGCGTGTTAAGGGTGAACTCAGGAACAATCGGCACATGGCCACCTACAGACTCCCGAACAACCGACATGTAGCCAATGATCAGGTGGCCGAACGGCAGGTACAAATACGCCGTCAAAAATAGGGGGGTGTAATTCAAGAAGAACGTGGCATAAAACTGACGCTGCGTCTTGACCCGGCTGTAGGCCTCTTCCGTCTCCCAATCTTCCCAGCTGAGGAACGCTGTGAGGAATGCACTGTAGATGATTCCAAACACAATGCCGAGAGCGACGTTTACACCAATGGGTAGCAGGCCCACTACCGGCTTCAGGGGCCCGTTGTAAATCTGCGTGGCAAAGATCTCAAAACCCAGGGAGAGCGTGGCCGCCACAACATAAGTCAGACACAGCCACGCTGCCAGGGGCACATACCACAGCGATCGCAGCTGGCGCGACCTCGTTGAGGTCCCGCGGTACGCAGCACGCTTGGTCGAGATGTTCACAGCGTTCTCAGTGCCCCAGGAAAGTGCGATTTCCCGCTCCCGGCGGCGCCATAGTAAGACGAACACCACAGCCCACGACAACAGCAGCGGGCCCAGATAGCGGGTGTAGGATCCGCCAATGAGATAGGTAGCAAGACCAGCTGTGGCGGGGAAGACAGCGGCCGTGATGGCGTAGCGAAGGAACGCAAAGTACAAACCGACTTCATCGCCGAACTGCAATCGCACACGCTGCGGGTCAATTGTCAGCGACGACAAGCTTGTGGTCCATAGATTCCTGTTCACATCAAGATCCGGTAATGTGACAACCTTGGCGACGGCCGGATGGGCGCCCGGCGTGAGACCAGCTTCGGTCAGGGCAAAGCTGGCGAGCCGACGGCGGGTGGCCGGAGTTAGCGTCTCGTCGTGCAAACTGACCTGGTCGGTCTCGACCCCAGCAGCCCAGTCGCGCGCCTGGGACGCGGCCGCAGCCTCGGCCAGCTTGCCGGGCGACAGCCGCAGCAACACCAGGGCGGTGGGGCCGACGCCCCGCTCGACAGCGGCATAGAACCCAGAGTCGAGTAAGGCCTCTACAACTGTGCGCACGGCCGCGTCACCCTGGGTGGAATTGCGCTTGACGACCAGGGCCAGATCACCCTTGAACTCTGGGTCAGGCCGGGCGCTGGCGGAAGGCACGGGCGGCGGCCTGGCTCCAGCCGTGTCCGCGTGGGAATTAGGAGAGGCATCGGCATTTACTTTGGCGGTGGGTGGGGCACCACGCTGTCGCAATTCGGGGGCGTCGAAACCTGTCGATGCCATTGCGCAATGTGCTTTGCTGGTTGCTAATTTGGTCTGGCGCGTTTGGCTGTCGTCGCTTGAGGCTTTGACGCGTCACGTTACCCGTAGCTGCAGGGGCGTGCGGGAGTGTTGCTCGAGTGTGGGGAGTAAGAGCGGAGCGGAGCGGTACGACCGCGAGAAGCTTCGTTGGGTGGCGGTAAAGATGGACCAGGACGAAATAAGAAAAAAAAAATGAAGAAAAATAAACACACGGTTCTATTGTTGCAGCTATATAGCGACCTGCTCAGATTAGCCTGCATGCTGAATGGATCAGTACACGCGACTATATAGGTGAATAATAAATCGGGCCACTAGTCTTCCTGCTTCTGATGCCAAAGCAACTGGGCATTATTGGCCAACGGTTTCAGCCTCTGTCCTCGTACGTGTGTGTGGTATTTGTTATACATGGCTCGTGAGACTTCTGCTGTATGTGCTGCTGCAGCAGCTCCTTGCCTGGAGATCCTCTTCTAAGTGCCAAAGCCTCGTAGCCTCTGCCGGGCTGGACGGCACGGTCCCTAGCCCTCGACACTCGCAGGCCCGGGTTTGTTTCAAGCGTTACTCGGCCCCGGCTTTCCTTCAGAATGTCCCGCAAAGCAGCTGTTCAAGCGGCGTATCGCGCAGTCCTTGACGAAATCAATGTCTTTTGTAGCGCTAACAATATTGCTGTGCCCACGCTAGTTGCTGTGTCCAAGTACATGCCGGTCGAGGACCTGCAGGCTGTGTATGACGCAGGCCACCGGGACTTTGGTGAAAACTACGTCCAGGAGCTTGCGCAGAAGGCGCCGGCATTGCCGCAAGACATTCGCTGGCACTTCATCGGCAATCTCCAGTCCAATAAAACTAAGATTGTCGGTGACATCCCGAACATTGCCGTGGTTGAGACGGTGGACTCAGAGAATAAGGCCACTCGGCTCAACAAGCACAGGGGAAACCACCCACCGCTGGAGGTTTTTATACAGGTCAACACGTCTCAGGAGGAGCAGAAGGCCGGAATTGCCGATGTTGATCAGGTTTTTGCCGTCGCCAAGCACATTCTCAGCGAGTGCCCTGCACTCACCCTGAAGGGCCTGATGACCATCGGCTCGCTGGGCCAGTCTACTACACGCGGCGAAAACACCGATTTCAAGCGCCTGGTTGAAGTACGGGACAATCTAGAGCCTCGTTTGCAACTGCCTCCTGGCAGCTTGGGGCTCAGCATGGGAATGAGCGCTGACTTTATCGAAGCTATACGCCAAGGCTCGACCAACGTAAGAGTGGGCTCAAACATTTTCGGCGCCCGTCGCACCAAGGAAGAGGTAAAAGCTGAAGAGGGCGCCTAGTGTGAGTGTCCAAAGCTAACATGAGCCCTATATAAGGAATTTTTACAGAAGGTACACGTTTGAAATGTTCTTAGCTATCACAACCGCCACGAGCTTTTTGGTTGCGCGAGCCGTGACCTTAATGTTTTGTCGTTGCTCGTCCGCTTCAATTCGAATTAGGCACCCGAATTTACCAGCATCAGAGGTATGCAATATCCCGGCAGCAAATACGGAGCGAGTGCCAAGCTGTGCTGTATCGGCCACTCCGTAGTTCAAACCCTCAGCCGCCTCTTCGTCGTGAGCCACGAGAGCCTGCCGTTTCGAAGACGACCAGTTCTTGAATGATTTTTGAAACTCGCCATCACTGCCAATCTGATTCCACCTCTGCAGAAAGTCCCGCGTAGCTAAATTCACAGGATCCATAAACCGCTCAATGATAATGGGCAGCTTGAACGTCATCTCACTGAACGTGCCAGCGTTATAGGTCACTCGGCAAGTCGGACTCACCGCGAAAGGTTGCCTTGCCTCGCATTGGATTACCTGTTCGGTTATGGCCCCGGGCGCCACATTGGCTTGTGGCAGGTTCTTGGACGTCAGTATCAAGACATCTTCGCCCATGGGGTTGGTCAGTTGCGTGCTTAACGAGGTGATCGGGACACTTGCCAGGTTTTTGAAATATAAAAACACGTAACCAATGTTACGATGGAATTCGTATTTGCATGCTACCTGCATCAGGGCATCTTGATATATTGTAGCCTCCTTATGTGTGAGCATATATCGGAATCCATGCTCCCAGTTCGAACTGAGCGGGGCATCTCTTCTTTGAGAAGCCCCCGCTGCTGTCCCAGGCACTACTCCACCAGTAGGTGTAGGTACTAACGGGGCTATTCTTCCTGTGGCCGATGGGGTCAATGGCAGTGCGTGCTGCGAGAGCGATGGCGCAGGAGACTGTGCTGGCACACTCGTTCCGTTTCTTGGGTCTCCGTTACTCATGAATGCAGCAATAGAAGCGCGAGAGGCTCCGTTTACGGGAGCAGGGTTATTTCTACCCTGGCCGTTACCATATGACTCGGTCCCAGGACCCTCCGGCACGCTCTGCAAGTTGCCGTGCAAGCTATTGGCACTACCGGCTGTAGTTTGCCGAGCCGCCCGCGGCCTGGGAGGCACAGGGACGTTGCCAGCACGCCCAGTATTCTGTCTCCGCAGATGCGAAGCTTGCCTTGTGAGGCCAGTATTTTGACGGAGAAGATTAGGTTTGCTTTTACCCGTATGGGCGAGGAGATTGACCGACCTGTCTAGGAACGGTGGCTGCTCTTCCCACAATATAGGAAGTAGCGAGTGATTCTCTGGTCGCAGCATAGCCAGATATTCACACGCCCGTTGCTGCAGTTCTAGTTCACTGTTATTAGAATACTGGATCAATACCTCAAGAACTTGGGGCCGGAGGTCAATGAATTTGCTGGCCATCTTGATATAACTGGTAAGCAAAATCTGCTTTGCCACAGACGAGACTAGCCCAATTCGGTCTTGGAGAGCAAGAAACTGATCTTGCGTAGTATGTCCAGGCTCGCGGGCAATCAAGTGCCCAAACTCACCAAGGATATAACCCCCTGCCTTGATCATATTCTCAGAAGCACCTTCGTTTCTCAAATACTCCAAAAGAGTCCGTGTGGCATAAGCCTGGATATTCTCATTATTGGTCACAATCTGAACGAGACGATGAAGAACTTGATCGCTTACATGTGCACCTCCGACCATGAGCAACGACAACGAAGTATCCACATACCAGCGATGGCTCGTGGAATACTTTTCGATAAGTGCAGCCAGCACAGTAACCATCTCCTGGCGGATAGCGAGATCTGCAACTTGAAGGTTGTCGAGCAATTCGGCCGCGATATGTTCCACGTTCTGCGTGCTTCCCAAGTGGAATAGCACGTCCAACGTCTTCTTTCTAACAGACACGTCCCTATCCTTGAGCAACGGCAAAACAGATTCCAGCATATTCTGAACCGAAAAATGGTCCGAAAGCAGAATCAGAGAGTTAAGGGAAAGATAGCGAAAGCTTACATCCTTGCCTTGCAAAAACTTTGTGAGCGGTGGGACCACATCGTCAATCAGCTCGGGATCCGCCTTGATATGTGACAGCACGGCGATCGCCTCGAAAAAGACGGAGTTCCGCGCATTTTGATGCTGGGATGGTGCATTAGCCAAATCTATGTCATTGGTGGCCCAGCTAATGATCCTGCTCAAGACCTTTTTCAAAATATCGTGTACCACAGAATCGCTGGGTTTCGCCGGGAAGAGCTCCACGATTTCCAGTAGCCTTACTGAAAACCATGGAACGGGCACGTCATAATATATTTGCTCATGCGGGTACTCTTTGTTGTAAAAAATGGCCTCGAGCCGCCGCACAGCGGCCGGATAGGCTTGGTAGCACAGGTCTGGGCTCTCAGTCGCAATCGCTTTGACTAGGGCAGATGTCGAGGTGGCGAGGCCAATATCTAGGCTATCCAGTAGAGCAACAATTCTCTCAACCCACTCAGCAGGAATTATTGTCTGGTCCTGAGCATACATGCTCCTTAACACTAATGCAGCCTTTTTGCGCACTGCTAGAGAGGAAGTAGGGGAAATAAGCAGTTTATAGACCTCCGACACGAGTTGTTGCGGCACGATGGTGGGTAATGTGCTCAGATAATTCAGCGCAAGACTTGTATCCAACTCGTTCATGGACGCTAGGTCTTTTGAAACTGTGGATATCGTCTGCTCCACAACTTTTTGGTCTTCGTTGAGCATCAGCCCAAGTGCCAAATAGCCGACCTGCTTCTCGGAAAACTTAGGCAATGAGATCAAGGTGAGTGCTTCCTGGTGGCCGATATCAACATGGTACCCAAGCATGTATATATAAATAAGTTTGGCCACGTATTTGCGGCGATTATAGCTGTTGAGATTCGGCTCTCGGAATTTCTGCCGGATATTAGCCAGCTCTTCATTGACGCGACTTTGCTCTGCCTCATGCGAACGCAGTGAACGGATGTCTGCTATGAACTGTGTCAGGCCCTTCATTGGCGTCGACATGGTGCCGGACAAGGGGTGTTGGCGAGGAACGGGGCTGCGTAGCGTGGCCGGAGGTCGTGATCACATCCCTAGCCCTCGCGATCGGGTCTCTAGTCTCGCGATGGCCAGCCCAGATTGGCACCTGAAGGCGGCCAGGTATGCGTGCGTGAGTTAGGAAGCTCAATAAAAACCAAGTAGATGTTTACTTTTGTAATATTAGATATTTATGATGTCCACACGCGCCCGGTCCCACATTGCGTCTGTGCCACTAACCAGACTGATCCTGGCGTACGTCCCGCCAGAGTTCCGCTTCAGAAGAGAGCCCGGGTTGATGCAAACAACACCGTCTACTACTTGGGCATAGTGCCCTGAGCTAGATGGCACAACGAGAATATGCGGAGCGACATCGTCAATATTGCCTAGCTCAAGGTGCGGCACATCTATGCTGACACCGGGCACGATAGAGTCCGGGTCTAGCTTGGAGACTTGAGGCGGAAAGATGGGGTACATGCGTCGCTGGCGCAGTATGTGGCGAAACGCAAGCGTTGTGGACGGCGGCGTGTTAGGTGTGCGCTTAGTGGCCGACCGCACTAGCTCGTATAGGGCATCCACAGAGGTAGCTGCAAACACGATCTCGTCGAGGGCAAAAGCTACCGGGTTGGGATAACAGCGGTAATTTTTTGGGATGCCTAGCGCCTTTTTTGGGAATGCTGGCTGCGGGTAAGCTAAATGCTCTATAGTCGCATCACGCAACGACGGAATAAGGATAACAGGGATCTCGCTATCCACCTTGGCCAACAGCGGCGTAACGGTCCGGCGGAATATATCGTCGATGGTATCGTCAGGGTGGGCACTAGCAAACTCACCAGTAAGCAGCTGGGGGTGGGTGGACTCCAATAACGGACCAATAATGATCACCGCACTGGGCTTCTCCTCCTCTATCTTGTCCAAAAAGTCTTTAAGAGGCTCAAAGTCGAGGTTATCTTGCGTCGTGTAGGGGCCCGATGCAATCAATATCGAGACCGGCGTATCGCCACGGGCAGCCGCTCGCTCGAGCGACTCGACAGCAACCTGCGGCTGCCGCATAGGCGGAAGGTCCAAGAGCTCCTGAACAACAAACTCCTTGCCCGTCGGATTGGTCCCCCGAACGCCAACGATCTGGCCGGGGAAGAAACTGTACTCGGCCAGCTGAGATAGGTTTAGACGCACCCGCGCACCACCCCCAAGCCTGCGACTGGTCTCCAACATGATTGTGGTAGGCGTTAGGCGGTGGTCGTCCAGCGACTCGCCGACGATACGGCCAACCGCGTGCATTTCACCAGGGGAGAGTCGAGCAGGGTTGGCCAGCATGTCCTCGCGCAGGGAGCCGGCTTCTAACAGCAGTTTGCGCATACGTTCAATTTGCTCATCGAACACCTGGCCAACATCCGCTAGCTTCTGATACATGGTTCGGTAGGAATAGTCGTTAATATCCGAAAACACAGACGGCTTGGCGGGAACAGAAGAACTGCTTGACAGGGCGATTTCGGGGTGCAAAGTCTCAACAGTCTTGCCCACATCTGTCCGGGTGCGGTAGGAGTGGAAAGAAGGGCTTGAGGGCACGTCGCTGCTCGGGATAGCGCGCGTGCCGGTGTGCACTGGAGTGGGCGTCGAAGGTTTGGGCGGCATTCCCGAATTGATCTGGGGCAACGGCGTGGCCGCAGCGGCGCCACGAGGCCTGGCAATGGGCGTCGCCACGCCGCTGCGCGCCTTTTTTTTGGGCCGCTCCACTTCGTGCTGCAGATGGGCCTGAAACTCGGGCAGGTGCGCTGTAAAATCGGCGCCCACGTCGCCTTGCTTGAGAGCATAGGCCTCCCACTTGAAGCGTAGCTCTTCCGCAGTGATCCCGTACGATACGAGAAGTTCTTTGACACGGGCAGCTACGGCGGGGTCCGATGCCGCAGGGAACCTGCTTTCCAGTTCGGACATGACGACCACGCGACGCGTATGCGAGTAAGTAATTTACCTGCAGGTAAGCTGAGGTCCCAGCGTGGGTGTCGTGACTGGCGTCGCAGCGCGTCCGAGTCCCACAGCGCGTTGACGTCGCAGGACATGCCTTGTTGAAATTATATCTGGGAAATATGGGAAAACTGTAGATCAAAAGTGTTCAAAAACTAATTTCCAGCTTCCTGCGCAAAACGCAGAAAATAGCGTGATGGCAAGATTCTGATAAGTAGCAAGGACGTGCGGCCAGTAGCAGTGGGAGAGCAGTTTGAAAAAAAAATCGGACTATTTACAAGCAATCATGTGCAGCACTAAGCGGCAGCGCCAGCATCGCCTTCGGGGCCTGTCTCCGACTGCGCCTCAGCGGCGCCATCGGCAATAGGCTCGTCGGCCTCCTTCACTGTAGGCCCCGAAGCAGACTCGACTTCGTCGGCGACCTCGTCGGCGATAGTGGCATCGGCGGGCTTGTCGCCGGCATCACCAGCTTCGTCAGCCTCGTCAGCCTCATCAGCCTCACCAGCCTCATCTTCGCCCTCGTCGTTCCCGGCTTCGGCCTCCTCGTTTCGGTCTCGCCGCCCGCCCCGCCGGCGCTTGTTCGACTTGGGCTTGGCCTGCTGCTTGAAGGCGTTGAACTTGCGGCGCTTACCATTGGCATTCGCAGTGAACCCATGCTCGGCTGCCTTCATGTCAACATAGGCTTGCTTGGACATGACCAGGAGCTCCTCGTCGCCGTACTGCGGCTTGGGATCAAGGGCTGCAAAAGCCTTGGCGTCGTCGAGGCTGGCAAACTCGGCAAACACCGAGCTTTTGAAGGTTCCATCATCGGCACGGCGCAGGCGAACCTGGCGAGTGGGGCCATACTTTTCGAAAAAGGCCTCGATATCGAACTGCGAGGTTTCGGTCTCGGGACCAAAGCCCTTGGCGTACACGGTGCGCTCGAAAGCGGCCTTCTTGTTTTCGGCGTTGGGCTCCTGAATAGGAGACCGGCGGCGCACATATTCCCCATCGTCGCTCACCTGTAACAGCTCCGGCGACGTGCGCAGCGCCTCGACCACGGCCTCCAGCGGCTGGAAGCGGCGCATACGAGCGAACTTGTGGATGGTCGCGATAGGAACCCAGCCGTCGTTCTTCTGGGTGGCTTGCCACAAAAACTTGTCGCGTGGCAAGTTCTCATCCGAAAAGTAGAACTCTACCTGCTTCAAGATGGCCGCCTTATCATCTGTCTGGGGCAGTTTCGACGCATCAGATACTACATTTCTCTTTTTTTCACCACTCATTGTCAGCGGAGATGAGAAACAGCGGCAGCTGGGAGATCAGAGATAGGGCAGCAGTACTGGGTGCGCTTAGCTTGGGAGACTCCGGAGAATCAGGACCGACGTTTGGCCGCACCATGGGGAGCAGTGGCGGCCGAGGCTCGAGGAGGGGGCAGGCTAGCTGTCTAAGCGGCAGCTGTGCACCGAGGTGGAGGGCCCGGCGTTGCCCTACCTTCCTAGCAATACCAGTTGTAGATAGCCCCAGCATAATTGAATAAGTGTATTCCATTAGTGTTTTTCAAGTGCAAATATCGCATGTTGGCAGGACAAGCACTGCCATTCGAGTCGGGCTCACTGGCCGCTCGGCTGGGCGACCCAAATAAACCTGACCCCACCGTAGCATCGACCTGTGAAAGGGTTCATTCTATGAAAAAAGCTTTATCTATGCATGTTGTCTTCTACGCTGTTAAAGGTTTGCGCCCGGCACTACATCGACTAGCCCGTCCTGCACGAACGACGCAATTAACCTGTCGCTGCGGTCATACATCCGCCCATTGTACAATCCCCGCGAGTCGTATGCCCGGTCTGTCCACGTCTCCATGCGAATGTATTCATCATCGACCACGGGGTCTAGGTTGTGCAGCACAAAGGTGTGGTTGAGCGACGCCAGCTGCTTGACCCATACAAATGGGTCCCGCCAAATATTGAACAACGTGAACAGCGAGTTTCGATCCGACATGTACAAGAGTAGGGCAACGTGCATGTGCACGTCGCGCGGCATGTCGTAGAGTGAACGGAAAAAGTGGACCATACGGCGGTCATTGACCTCGCGGCCAATGTTGTATTCACGCGTATCCATTTTCCGGCAGTCGATGGGGTGCCACTGCGGCTCGATACCCAGGTTATCCAGCACAGTCAGGAGCGCAGGTGAGTCGACGTCGGGCGCCCGCTCCATTTGGATGATCTCGTGGTCGGGCACATCGTTGAACTCCGGGTTGCTCGGCGCTTGGAAGTCCAAGGGCGAGTCCTCCAAGATCTTGAAAGATAGCAAGCCGGCAAACCGCGCGTACTTGGGTTGGAAGCGAAACTCTTCGATTTCGTCCTCAGGCACCTGATACACCTTGAGGCCACGCGTGATGTACCTGCTTCCGTTGCGCAGCTTGTCCACTGCGTAAATGTACGGCATGTCTACCAACCCAGGGCGCATGAAGTACGAGCTCGACGTATGGCACACGTAACCCTCAGGCACCGTCCTGCCCGCAGCAACCACCGCCTGCCCCAGTACGTGTCCGCCAAATGCATTGCCGATGTCCTTCATGGGCTGGAAGGGCTCTGCGGTGCTCTGGAACAGCTCAATCCCCTCCGGGGTGTGAGGCAGCGTGCAGGGTTTTAGATGCATGAGCTCTGCGAAGCTCATATTTGTGACATCGCGCAAGTTGTAGTCAATCATGTTTGTTACCAAAGTCGCGCCGGTGAAAGCCAAGTTGGTCCGGGGGTGATTAGTATATATGGGGCCTGTGGTTGGGACGCTCGGGACCGACGATCGGCCCCATATTATGCGGGGAAGCTGCCATGCGCTCGGGAGGCCCAAGTGCCCAGGGCTGGCCATCTTGGCATGTGACTGCGGAGGTCATGCACGCCAGTCGGCAACTTGGCTGGGCCACATGACTCGATCGCACCAGTCCATGCGCGCGAGCGCTACACACATATCCATCAATGGCGCTGGCAGGGCACTGAAGAAATGTTGGACGCTGGGCGGTCGAGACTTGAACAAGGCAGCCAATCCCTGTAGTCGACTCAAAGAATTGTCTTCCTTGGTCCACACTCGGTCATGAGTCACGTGTTCGGACCCCCCACCCTCGCGACAGCCGTTTTCCGCTCCCCCCTACTTTCCTCATAGCTACTAGCTGTCAGATTGTTGGAGCCAGCAGATCTTGCCGCTGCAACGACAGACGTCCCAACAAATTCAAATGTGATGGTAGACTTGGTCCCAAGTAGCTAATTATTATACTAACGGGGTACCTATGAAACCACGGTTTTGCCAGAATCCATTCCCCAAGAGCATAGAGGTTGCGGGCTGCTGGTTGTGTATCATCTTTCTGCAAGATTCATGCACGTCGAGAGCCCAGTAGTGCATGGGCGTGGCACGTGTCTTCAAAGGACAAAATGCCCGAACAGTCAATGTATAAGAAACGGTGAAGTAGAATACACGGCAAATCGTCCACCAGATGGGATTGTTGCGCTTTACTACCCGTTGTCCTCCGCACTTTGCTCTGGCCCTACAGGCACCCTGGCTGGCGCCAAGACCTGCTGCACACGCCCACTAGACTCCCCTGCGCGAAACTGTTGTTTACATAACAGGCGTCCCAACTTCGCCAGGCCCACATCTCGCAGTTCTCCACATTGCTTTGGCCAGCGCTTGATCCCGCACAATAGCTCATCAGCAGCTCATGAATCCCCAACAGGAGGTTCATAATGAGCTATGGGGCAATGGATCCCCAGAACGCGGCCCGCTGGACCCAAAGTATGAAGCGGCGCTTCCTCCAGAGCTCGGGGAGGCACCGCAAGCCTTTGTCTCACCAGATGCTCCAGCAGGAGATGATCTAGATGAGCCACAACGTGGCCGGGCCGCCGCTGACTCCCGTTTGGCACCTAATGGGAGCGCAGCCCTCAACTCGGGGCTGGCACTGGATACGGCGTCCCCAAATAGACAGGGGCGGCCAAAGACGGAGCGTCTCTCGAGCCGTTTGTCTCTCTTTCGCCGCCGCGATGGCGCCCAGGCCGTTATGCCACAGAGTAGGCTGCCTGGCCAGACTGCGGCAGCCCGTTCTGTGTTCCAGAGGATCTCTCAACGAGCACAGGTGAACTTACGCACTTGGTACAACAAGGGACCCAAGCGCAAGACCGAGTACGAGAGGCTCCAAGACATTCAGAAAAGCCGCCTGCTCTACTCAGAGGTCGCTATGGTCACTCCCATGATAATGGCGTATGCGTCCACTATGCTGCCCAACGAGGGTGCCCAGCGAGTCCCTGTGCTATTCGAGCAAATCCAAATCAAAGTGTCGCGGCCCAACGTCGCCCACTTGCCCAGCAACACCGTCAAAATCAGCATAGAATATGGCTCCGGTCCCTCCATGATGAAATGGTCAGTGTTGCGCGGCCAGCGCGATTTTTTGCTACTGCATGGTCACCTCGTCAAGACCAAGGTGTGGCACCGCAACTCGGTCAAGCCGCCGCATCTTCCGCGGTTCGGCCAGTTCAAGCATAATGCTCGGCAAAGTGCCGATGACCATCAGACCCGTTTAACGGACGTTATGGAAGACTACGCCCCTGAAGCAGTAGCCGAAGAAGATGCCGAAGCTGTGTATTCCACCCCGGCTGCAGGTTCACCGGTCCTTGATTCGGGTAATGCATCGCTACACGATGGACAAGACTCACCAGCTGTAAATGGACACAAAGGGCATGGCGCATTCCTCCGACCACCGCCTGTTCACCGCGTGCATTCGCGATCTCAGTCAAGGGAGGAAAGGCAGCTGATGGCCCTTGAGGAGCGACTTACCGACTCGGCTTTGGACGACGACGCTGCGTCAATGTCTGCAGCCTCTGATCTCTCTAGCGAATCGCTCCGTGATTTCAAAACTTACGAGGAGGCGGTACAGCATTATCTCGAAAGGCTGTTGCACATGTATCGCTTTCGGGCCGATAGTAACCGACTTCTCAATTTTCTCGAGCTTTCGCACTTGTCCATCAAATTGGCCCCTGAATACTTGTTCAAAGGTAAAGAGGGTCATGTCATCATCCGCAGCCGAGCTTCGCAGCTGGGCTGGCGCGTTCGTCATTGGCAACCCCAAGATGTAGGATCAATGATTCAGCGGCACACAAATAAGTGGATGCTTGTTCGCGACTCGTGTCTGATACTCACTGACAACATCAACAGCACGCGCATTCTGGATGTATTTCTTGTTGACTCCTATTTTGACATCAAACACTACACTTTAGACGACGACCTGAGCTCGACTCAGTCCCATTCAGCACATGCGGCCATTGCTCATGATGAGCTGTCGCGTGTTCACGAAGGTAATGCGACAAAGTCTATCAAGCAGCCTAAGGGATTCTTCTTGCATGTGGTCAATAACGCTCGCTCGCTCAAGTTGGCGACCAGAGGCGATAGAGACCTCGCTCGTTGGCAAGCTAGCATAAGTCGTATGATGGATCGCACCCCTTGGAGTAAAAAGAATCGATTCGATTCTTTTGCCCCTGTTCGTAGCAATGTTTTTGGTCAGTGGTTTGTTGATGGTCGCGACTATATGTGGGTCCTTAGTGAGGCGCTCGAAAGTGCTCGCGACACGATATTTATTCTTGACTGGTGGCTGAGTCCGGAGCTGTATCTGCGCCGCCCTGCGGAGGGAAATCAAGAATGGCGTCTGGATCGGATTCTCAAACGCAAGGCAGAACAAGGTGTTAAGATTTTTGTTGTGGTGTATCGCAACGTGGGTGCGACAATTCCCATTGATTCTCAATGGACCAAGCATTCTTTGATAGATCTTCACCCTAACGTTCACTGTCTGCGCTCGCCAAATCAGTTCATTCAAAACTCTGCTGTCTTTTGGGCTCACCACGAAAAAGTATGCATCATTGATAATACCATCGGATTCAATGGTGGAATCGATCTATGCTTTGGACGATGGGATACACCTCAGCATGTCCTAGTTGATGATGCCCGCCATTCGTTTTATGAAAACAATGGAGTGGCCGAAGAGCAACCGTTTCCTACTCAGATGTGGCCTGGTAAGGACTACTCTAATCCGCGTGTGAAAGATTTTTTCGAACTGGACAAGCCTTATGATGATATGTATGATCGCCAGGTAATACCTCGTATGCCATGGCATGATATTCACCAAATGGTAGTTGGGCAGCCAGCGCGCGATTTGGCGCGCCACTTTGTTCAGCGCTGGAACTATGTCATTCGTCAAAAATTGCCCTCTCGTGAAACTCCGCTACTATTACCTCCTCCAGATTTCACCCAAGAAGAATTGGAGCGTTTAGGGCTGACAGGCACTTGTGAATATCAAGTTTTACGCTCATCTTCGAACTGGTCATTGGGTCTGAAAAAACACGAGCAGAGCATTCAAAATGCGTATCTGAAGTTGATCGATTCGTCTGAACACTTTGTGTACATCGAAAATCAGTTCTTCATCACTGCCACAGAAGTTGATGGTATTGCAATTGAGAACCAGATTGGCACCGCGCTAGTTCAGCGCATCATTCGAGCTCACGAACGCGGTGAGAAGTGGCGTGCCGTTATTGTTATTCCACTAATGCCAGGATTTGAAGCGGACGTTGACTCTGCCGAGGCCTCGTCTGTCCGAGTCATTTGCCAGTGTCAGTTTAACTCGATTTCTCGTGGTACAGAGTCTATCTTTTATCGGCTTGAGCGAGCGGGCATCCACCCGGAGAACTACATTTCCTTTTTCAGCCTTAGAAAGTGGGGTAAGATTGGACCCGAGAAGAGACTCACTACCAGCCAACTCTATATTCACGCGAAATGTATGGTGGTGGACGACCGGGTTGCAATTATTGGTAGTGCCAACATCAATGAGCGATCAATGCGCGGTATCCGTGATAGTGAAGTGGCCGTTTGTGTTCGAGACTCACAAGCGGTAGACTCCCGAATGGGTGGCAAATCATGGAAGGCTGCCCATTTCGCGTTCACGTTGAGACAGCGCCTGATGCGGGAGCATTTGGGTATCGATGTTGACAAGGTAGACATCATCGAAAAGCATGCCGAGCGCCTCGAAACTGCGGCCGCTGAACACCGAATGCGCAATAAGCAATCGCTCACTACTGCCGCCGTAGCAACTGAAGCTGAGGAGCAAACTGCCACTTGGCTGTACCCCGAACTGCACTCGTTCAATTACGATGCGGGCACAGAGGTCAATAAGGGTCTTCGCGATCACAAGAAGATCAGCTTTGATAAGCGTGTTCAAAACAACTCGGCTCATAGAGCTGATGTTGAGGGTATGGGTACGGATCAATATGCCGAGCGCAAGAAGCTCGATGCGAAATGGGCGACCATGCGAAAAGCACCGCCGGATCCCGAGTCAGAGCAAGAGGCCGAAAACATTGTCCAACAAATATTCGAAAAATTTGACCCTTCGGACGTAGTTTCTTTCAAAAGACTCTTTTATCGCCTATGGACGAGCCAGTCTACCGATTTGGGTGCTGGCCACAATGTCACGTACGGCCTCCCAGTGGCTGATGACGACGGCAATGTATCTGGCAATGAAACTGTGCTCATTGATCCTTGGGAATTTGATGATCCGATTGTTGATGACTTTGTCTTGGACAAATGGGTGAATGTTGCTGAGCGCAACACATCCATCTATCGACAGGTGTTTAAATGCCAACCCGATAATGAAGTGACTACGTGGAAAGATTATAAGAAATATACTGCCCACTTCGAAGCCTTTATGCGCAAGCAGGCAGAGCAGGGCGGTACGGAGGTATCAGCAGCGGCCAGACCAGAGCGAGTTGACAAGCATGTTCTTACCGGGACTGTGAACAGGACTAATCCAGAGACTTTCAAAGGAGGAGAGGAGCCTGACAGCTCCAATGCTAGTTCATCCAATGACAGTTTCGATTACTCTGGTCAGCCAACGTATAGTACTGCGGCGGGTTTACCAGGTATACCTAGTTTGGGCGCCTTCCTTGGTCGGGGTGAGGAACCTTTTGACCCCAGCAAGGGCGAATTTCCACCCGATCAATACCCGGAAAAGCAAAGACCACGTGCCAACAGGGAAGGTAACTACGAAGAAGATCCTCATAAAGAAGTGGTTCAGTCTAGTCTTCCCCATACTAACGGTGCAAGCACAAACGAAGCCCGTGGCGATGAACAGAAACATGGGCCCTCTGAGTCTGGCGGCCCAACACCTGAGATCAATGGTGACCATAGACACGGCTATCAAGGTCCTACCGACACTAGGGTTACGGAAGATCATGAGGATCATAAACATCGACTTCATTTGCGACACCATGATCATAAAGGTCAGCATCATGATCTTGGAGCTCGTAAAAACGGGACTGATCCGGATGCCAATGTAGTCGAAACGAAGAAAGGTACGGCGGATGGCATGGTTATCGAACCTGTGCACCCTGTGACCCACAAAAGTTCGGTGACCTTTGAAAACAAGCACAATGAGCCCCCCGTTGGCCTTAAGGGTCCGAGTGACTCAAGCGACGTATCGTCAACAGTAGGCACTGAAAAGGCCAAGCGATTTGTCTCGGTCCGGCGCTGGAAGCATTTCGACCAAGTCTATAGTGCGACTACCGCTGAGCAAATGCTGGCAGCGGTTACGGGCCACCTTGTCCTGTTCCCGACTGAGTGGCTCAGCCGCGAGCTTGACTCGGGAAATTGGAACTTCCAGATGGATCGTATGACTCCTCTAGAAATCTATGACTAGAATGAAATCCAAAACGAGGAGTAAATATTTGATAGGTTATTATTGTCGGATTAGTGGCCCCAGCTATGATCTACCAAATTCGTCAGGCCTAGCATGTACAATGGCAATACAAGGTTATCATTGATCGGGCTGACCGCCTCGAATACGGCACCTCCAAATGCAATGATCAGCGTCGACGCGCTCAGCTGCCTCCCCGAAATGATGTATCCGGCAACAGTTGCAATAAAAAACGCAACTGTACCTTCTAGAGTTTTATGCCCAAACCAGCGCAGGCGGCCAAAGCGCTTGCCAATCTGGGATGCAAATGTATCGCCCAGTCCCAGGCTGATAACTCCAGCAGGCGAGCCTTGGCCGGCAAAAATGGGAGCAGCAATGCCTAAGAGCAGGAATATGTGGCTGATGATTATGGGACCCCGTGTATCACGGAAGTCAATGAATGATTTCAACGACTCGTGGATGAATGAACCGATGCCGGGCACGCCGCTGGATCGGATCACTTCGAGAAACAGAAAGAGAATGATGGCCACTGCCAAAGCCACAGGCGTGAAATCCAGGTGAGATGTCGGTAGAAACATTGCCACAGCACAGAGATGCCATACCTTGCGACGGGTATCGAGCATTGCGTAACGCGCGGCAAAGAAAGCAATAACAAAAGAAGGGCTGAGGCAGGTAACCCACCAAGCCATTACATCGAGATTGTCCAGTACGTAGAGAGCGAACGTATCAACACCTGGTCCTAGCAGGTGGAGGTATGAAAAAAACAGAATGCCTGCAGTGATAAAATATGACAAAATAATCGCCAATCCATAGTTATTGATCTTTTCTTGGGCCGTCCTGACCAGCTTTCGGTCGCGCAGCAGTGCCTCAAGCTTGGGCACGAGAAAGTATGTCGGGGCAAATCCCAGCAAGCCTGAAATGACAATTGCTTGGTAGATATGGCCCTCCCAGACAAGACAGTTTGTGAGACCTGTGGCTATAAGACAGCACTCAGTCAGTGTTAGGGATCGCCGGGCGAACTTATGGATCAGTCGGGCCACAGCCACCGAGAGAAATGGCAAAGCCAGTGCATAAGGATCATTTGTGCGCACATCAGCAAAAACAATAGCAGCACCTTCAAGTGCACCCAAATATCCCTGGTTGGCCAGTGAGAGACCAAGGTTGCGACCGATCAGCGAGGGATCCACGGTCGCTGCAACAAACACGGGCAAAATGGCCTCCTCAAATTCCAAGGTCCCCACAAAGATCCCTATTGCCGTAAAAGGAAGCCAGATGAGAAATGGCAGTATGATCTTCTCGCCCAGTTGCGGGATAAATTTAAACGTGGACGCGTACAGGGACAGCACCAACAAGGTCCCGTTGATCCAGGCGTTATGCGCAGGAGCCTCGCTAAGCTTGCGTTGGAGCGTCTGACTCGACGAAACAGAGGGCGCAGACGTAGACTTGCCAGCCACCATCTCTCGTTTTCTCTGCAAAACCTGCCGAGTCACAGACTCCGCCATATGATCTATCACAAGTGAAGCTAGTCTGCAGGGACTGCCAGGCCTATGCTTTCCATTACAAACGCGGGGCATGCACCTTTTCACGTCAACGTTTTGGGGTTAGGGTAAATGGAGCGACAGTGCCAGAACAAAAAAAAAATCAAGGCATATTCGGGGCTTTCCGGGCCAGATCCTCTTTGTATGCGCTAGTCTCTCATTGCGAACTCAGAAAACTCTCGCTGGACTTCAAATTATGAAGCATGATAAGATCTGGCGGCTGATGTTGAGAGGTAGCAGCTTGCCAGCAGCCTCGAATATTACAGTACTTCAGTTGCTACTACTACATCGGGCTGCAGTGCCAATAGCAATAGCAGCCACTACTATTATGCTTCCAACAGTGCACACTAGCTTCGGAATAAGTATCATGAAGGATGAAAGTGCTTGGTTCTTGGCATTCAGATGATGCAGGAATAGTTCGGCCCGACAGCCGTTATTCCGGCCCAGGGGAATGGGAATCATGGCCTATTAGCTCACGTCTCCATAAACACGTGAATCCTTTAAGAAATAGAGCTCATAAAAGGCAGCCCAGAAAGGGCATCATATGCAATAGCAATATCAATAGCTGACACTTTTGGTATCTCACGCGTAAAATTTTCCGCAGTTGAATATACAATCAATGAATATAATACTCGGACAGCCTCTCAGGCAAATTTTTAGAGTCCCCCTGAGCTACCCTGTACCATTTAGTGATGGCGTACGATGCTTTTTCTACGCAGTAGTAATAGCAGTTAGTAGGCTGGTTGAGGGGAACCAAGAATATATGAGAAGGCACAAAAAAAAGCCGGAAACCAGCAGAAATAGTAGGAATTAATCCCCTGTCCTTTTTCAAGGTGGTTGCTGCAATTCCACTTAATGTGTTCCTTTGAGCTGAAGTTTCCTGACGCTCTACAAGCTGGAGGAGTTAGTTAGATCTGGCAAATAGTGCTCCCCAAGTGAGGCCATAAAAATGTCTAGCGACAAAATATGAGCATATAAGAGCAACCAGCCTTCAACGATTAGTAAATTGGTTAGTGGATCCCACTAAACGAACTTACAACTTGCACCAGGCGGTATCAACCCAGAAGAATCGACTCGGCCCTGCATGTGCCATCGAACATCACGCAAAATGCAATAAGTGCGACAAAATTAGTGCGGAGTTAGCGAGAATCAGCTGTTTTACTTCGGAGCCTTTTTATAGAGATTGTGTTGCATTTCGTTCTTGGTCCAGTTCTGACACCCGAAAGTTTATCAACCCCCTGAAAGACTGCAGTCAAGTCGTCGAGACTCGCAACGAAGCAACAACTCTTATAGCCATTTTTCAGTACAAATGTGCAACATCAGCAATGCTGCCTCATCCATGCTTTTATTATCTTCGCGAACGTACCTGTTGAGCATCTCCATTCCATACTATTCCAGAACCGACTCCTCCGGGATTCGCCCCCTCCCCCCAACCCCCCTTAGTTTGCTGACTGCGTGCCATTACAGATACCAAGCATGACAGGCTCCCCTAAGTTTCATTCAATTTGCTACCCATGTATTTGCAGGATAGACATTTGGTATGAGTCGAGTTGAGGTAGTTCTAACCGCAAGCTCAAATAACCGGGAGAGCAGGTGTTATAAGCCCTGCTGGAAACTTCGAAACTAGCGCCCCCAGGCGGTTATTGCTTTCATGTCAAGAAAAACTATGACTAGCATATTTCCGTATCAACCCAGGCCAGCAACACAAACTTCCTGGGGTATTATTCCGGAAGTTGACTCTTTTTCCGAGCGTGGTCAAGTAACACAAACACCTCCAAGTCACACATGCCATACATTCCTACGATGTACTCGTCAGACGAGCTCTTTACCAGAAGACAAGTTTTCGAAGATATAGAGCTGTTTTTGAAGCTTTCAAGATATGCTGCCAACACTAGTCACTGTCGCTCGCATACATATAGGCTAGACAACACCGGATTAAACTTAGAGCTTCGAGTCGACACTCATGTAGCATAAACGTCAAAGATACGGCTATCCAAGCTATCCAAGACCATGACCATGCTTCGGAGCGATGGGCGCACGCTCAGAGGGAATTTACTTCAAACGCATGTTTCTATATTCTGTCGAGGGTCGGTCCCCTGCAGGTTCAGGGTTTCGATGTGCATGCGTCAAGCTTGCAGCTCGCCGAGAGCGCGTGCATGACAGGCCAAAAATGCTCGGCATCTAATGGGTGACCTCCGATAGCTATATGTATGGACAAAGAAACGAATACTCCCCAATTCCGCAATGCGTAATAGTAGGGCTGGTCTTTCAAAAATTTATTTCAAATCGAGTTGGCAGCGCCGAGGGGCCCCGTCGCGAATTTCTCCGAGGATTTCTGATGCCGACACTTCTCCGGCCTGTCCAGAGCCAACTTTTTCAACCGCCTTCATGAGATCATAGTTGATAGAATCAGTGATGATACTATCTTGCTTATAGTCAGGATGGTGGGTCACAAACTCCCGAATCCACGAGGCATTCGTCGGCACCTCTCCGCTGGCACGACGAGAAATGAGCGTTAAGTAGCTGTCCAATTGACACAATGTATCCATGTCAACGCTCATAGATATCAGGTATTCCCGAATTAGGGGTACCAGCCCTATAAATCCTTCTCCTCCATTGATGATTCTATTGAGCGAAAGCTCTCTGAAGCCAGGATCGGACTCGGGCGTTTGATTTCGAATGTTGGTACGGAACCAAAAGGTTTCCAAGTTTATTGCATCGCGATGGTGGGCCTTCGTCATATTGCTGTCAACCTTAGAGATCGGCAAATAAAAGTCTAGCCGGTAGGAAAGAATCACCCGCGTCAGTAGAACAATGAAAATGCTCACAGCAGCATTCTCGAAGTCCGTAAGCTGAACATCAATGGGGCGGAACTCCACGCGCCAGCCGATCTGGCCAGAGGGAGGGGGCTTGAACCGGATGCTTTGCCAGTTCGTGGATTGAATATTTTCAAAGTGATCCATGGACGTTGTGTCGTCCTGGTCCAAAAGTTCTTCGAAAATTACCAGCGGGTCACGAATGAACAAGTGGCTAAAGTGCTGGACAAGCATCTCATCCATACCGCTCTCTTCAAGCTGTTGCTTCACACGCTCATTGATTACCAGTGACACATCATTGTAAAGCTCCTGATTCTCCTGCAGAATAGGAGACTGTGACAAATAGCAATCTACGGAGTCATAGCGACTCTTAGGAATGATTCGAGACGTGTTGTGCTTCGTGGTACTAGTTTTGATCTCTTGTTCCGTTTCAGGCACCAGGCCACGCTCTGCAGGTGTCCGGTCGTCCACGGACCCTGACACTACATTCCACCGGGCATCCTGGTCACTTAGGTAGCCGCGGAAGATCGGTGCTGCCGCACCGAGTGCGAGCATAATGGGAGCCAGAGGGGTCAACTGGTCATAAAGCAGACGCGCCTCATCGATATCAGTAGCTTGGAAAGTTAGCTGTACACACGAGCATCCCATTCCAAACCCCATAGAATCCATATATATATGGTTTTCCAGAGCGGCTCCATCCTTCGCATTACTATCTTCAGGGTACAGTTTACGATCCCACTGGATGGTAGGGTCAGGCTCTGACCAGCGAGTGTTGGTATCCTTATACAGAGGGACATTTATAGCCACCTTGGATCCACGCCGACGGCGAATATTCGCCGTCAGTGTGGGAAAACGTAGATGGGTATTGATCACGTTGTCTGGCAAAAACAGCGACCGTGAAGCATCACCCTCGGGCTTCTGGAATGGCGTTGCGAAGGCGCCCACGCCCATCATGGGGTACGCCGTCGTGGATACTACACACTCGTTTTCATGAGTTGTCGTCTGGGCAATCTCGCGTCGAGCAGCCATGTTTTTCTCCACAACTAGCAAGTCACTGAAGTCGCCGCTGTATGGTGTAGCCGGCGTGGCTTCAAGCATGTATCTTCCATACTCCTGATGAAACGACACATTGTGGGGCTGAAGCTTGCCCTCTTTTTCCTGTGCAATCAGGGTATCTAGGATGTCCTCCTGGCGTAGGGTGAGCTGGGCTCTCCGATTGGTATCGTCCAGCTGAACGACCATATACTCGACCTCGTCACCCCATAGCAAATGATCGCCCTTTCTGTCCCTGAATTTCTTCCACGTGTTGATCAATTGGATGATGCCGTGGTCTCTGACATGATCTACATGGAGTTTGACTTGATCCCACGGAAGTGGAGTTCCCAGTGAACTTCGGTTAGTCTTAGGAACTTTCAAGGCCCTTGCGCCGAGCACCTCAACGATTTACTTACAGTAACCCCATTTATGCAACTTATATTACCAGGGCAGGTGGATGGACCGAGCTTTGTCTTGTCAAGACAGGATTTATTTCACCCTGCTGCCAAAGGCTAGTTGATTTCTAATCCGCGTGACCAGGCGTTCGGTTGGAACCAAGACTGTGATAACTGAAACTCAGACTCAATGGCGTTGGCGGCATAATGTTCCTTATTTATATCAAAGTACTTACTTTGAAACAAGATAACTTCTTTTTCACCATTTGTCCAATTTTTGGAAGGCACAGTTTTAAGCGCTGTATTCGGGCTCATGCTAGCATAACCCAATAATCAGTGGTAAGCCATTCAAACAACGAGTGCAGGCTAGCTTGATTTGGGAGCAATAAACTGCAGAGTTTTTGTATAGAGCTATTGAAGAATCCTAAGTAAATACGAAGATTCAAGCGCTTATTTATCTGATACATTTGACTTTTGACTACTTCTTGACCGTTGCTGCGACCCCGAGAGATGATATGCCGGCGCCGGCTATTCTGAAACGGCCTGTGCACCTGTGCTCGCTTGTCTGTCACCCTGACCCTACACAGGCTGCCGGTCCACAACGGGCAGCGCATCGGTGCCCGGTCCCGAGCCACTCGCTCGGGGAGTAGTCAGCAGTTGTGGCCCCATCCCCCCGTGCACTGGCTCGACATTCCCAACCGAGCTACCCAGAGCGGACTTAGCCTCTAGATCGTGCCGTCGGCGAACTCGGTTAGCCGGCGCAATAGAGGTAACGCCTTAAAATCCGCGCACTAGTATCGGTTTTAGTTCACAGTTCTAGCTCGAAAAGGTTCCTGACAACTCACCAGACGTAATTGGCCCCCGCTCAAGCATGTCCGGTTACTACTACCAGGACCCAAAATACTCCCAGGCACCTCCGCCAGGCGCGGGCTATCAATACCAACAGGGCTACGCGTACCAACCCGGCTACTCACAGCCCGGAGGTTACGCACCGCCACAGGGATACTACGGCCCTCCGCAGGGCTACGGTTACGGTGGTTACGGTGGGCCTCCTCCACAGCAGGGATACTATCAACAGCCAGTGTATGTACAGAACCAGCGGTCATCGGACGGCGATTGCCTGGGCTGCTTCGGCGCCTTCTGCGCAGCCTTCGCTTGTGCTGAGCTGTGTACCTTGTGCTTTTTCTTCTGAGGGCCCTCGTATGTTCTCTCTCTCTCTCTCTCTCTCTCTCTCTTTCTGTTGCCTCCGACGTGTAGTATCTGTCTTTAACTAGGCTGGCGATGCCGTCCGGCGGCTCCATTTCTGCTCGGCATGTACGACCAAATTTCGTTTCGCCTTAGTGTTCTATAATCAATCTAAATCGCGCTACGTAGCAGTATTGTGTTGGATTTGGCTTGATCCCGCGGTTTCGTGTTCCGCCGTGGCGCCCGGGAGCACTGTTCATTAGCGTTCTCTCAAAAGCCTCGATCCTGGCCCTGACCACCGTTATTACAGGTACAAGTCGCCAATTCGCTCGCCTGATGTCGTGCATCTGCACACGGCGACCTTAACTGACGGCCACCGCCCCAGCACTCACTTTGGATCGCGCGGCTAGGTTTCATGTTTCTGGCCGAACCCTGCGGGCGTGCACCAAGTTATACGGCTCTGATGCACCAGCGGTCACAGCCGCCTAACCAGTTATGCAGTGGGAATCTAGAGTGCTTTTCCGGCACATTCCGAGAGATTTTGCCGCGCGCCATCCCGCCAGCCTCTTGGTGGGGTTGGGAGGGTCGGCCGCTCTGGACTGTCGGGCACATGTACGCATGTGCGGCCAGCGGCGGTGCCGCGCCCTCATGTGCTGCTGGGGCACGTCATCGTTCTGCCAGGATACGCACAGCACCACTCTGACTAATCCGAGGCGTTCCGGATACCTTAGACGAGGCGCGAGCAAGGTGTCGGACAGACCATTCTCTGACTCAGCAACAGCAGCTAAGGACCGAACTACAGGCGGCTGCAAGCTGCGGCGCAGATGCGGCATAAGGCGTACGAGTCGTGGCGCCGGTGTTGAGGGCTCTACTGCCGTCCGAATGCAAATCAGCCTACATGCAGCTGCAAAGTTAGCCGCCCCACATCAAGCCGCATCTAGCCCTTATGTTTTTAACGAGCTGCCAGTCCGTTGCTGCGGTCGTGGCCCTGTGTCTTCCGGTGACTGTAATATGTGCTATATATGCAGGCTCCGTGGAACTGTCTCATCCCCGCGCCGCAGCTTTACTTGACAAGGGGATCCCTTGCTTGCATGCAGTTCTCCCGCGTCCTGCATGTATACTCTGCACGCAGCAGTTCGTGTGAATGGACAAGTAAGCGGTGAGACCCTCGGTGAAACCCTGCCAGAATCCTGCCGGTCTTGTTCTTGGGAACAGATTCGAAAAAAAAATCTGATGTCCTGGGCATTATCGGTGATTTCCCGGAATCTCAGCGCCGATACGCTTTGAGCCTTTTTCATTACGGTGACCACTCCGCTCTGTTCCTCATTGGCAGCTCGGCAAACCCATACCATGCACTGGCGGCACACGCAGTGTTGTAGATCCTGGCAAATGTAGATCCCTTGGTCGGCTACCCCAACCTGCAGTCGGTGATGGACGGAAATGCAGGTCCCATAGACAGGCTGCAGCGGAAAGTTCAATGTCTCAAAAATAGCTGGATTGATTCTTGAGTTTCTACAAGTGGACAAAGTCGTCTAGTAGACTTTTGCCCGATTGTTTGATTGTAAAGGGGGGAGATGAAGTTCAATGTGTTCCCTTAACTCACTACCTCTGCCGCTCAGTCTGGTGCAGTTACTTCACATGTTGCCTGCGAGTCTCTCGGCTGAACCAGCAAGAAGGTCGGTTCGAGTTGCGTAGCTGGCAGTCAGCGAAACATTTGCGGCGGCAATTTATGGCAAAAATTGCTCAGTAGTGACTTGATAATACTATCGAGAGGAATATTTCGTGGGTTATGCTAAAATTGGGTCTCCTTGAGCTGGCAAAAGTTGCTCTTCGTCTATATGCAGGGGATACGAATGCCCAAGGCAGGTGAAGCTACTCTCGGGGTTAGCGTCTTTGCATAGTGGCAGGAAACACATGAAGTGTTGATTGACGACTGACGAAGTCGTACTAACGATACATTTGGACAATCTGTCTGTTACAATTAACTGTTACGATTACACGGCGTCCTAGACTTTGCGTCTAGTACACTTACGGTGCAGACTATGACAACGCCAGTACCAAGCTTCTCGGATACGCGCATCTATTATACTCGGTTGGGAGACCAATATCTGGCGTCTGCACCTTAGCTCCATGCTGCATAACGGTTGGCGTAAGTCCTGAGGTTCTAGACTGGGTCCAAAAGCTTGCTTAGGGCAGCTCGGCGAAATATCCCGAGTGCGAAACAACGCACAAGGCACTGGGGAAGCGGGAAGGTTACAGTAGAAGAGCTCGATAAATAGCAAGCCCCATGGGATGTGACCTCGAAGACGCGGACCTGACTGACGAAAGCACGTTTTTACCGATCTGCAAGATGACGGGGTGTTTCATCCCGCCCAAGCATCTGACAGAGATTAGCCCACGGGAGCAGCCAGCGCATGGGGAGCCTTGCTCTTCCTATCGCTAGGGGTTGGTCCAGCTCTACTGTGGCACCCAAGATCGAAAGCAAACCCCCGATTTGATGGACTCGAGACAGCAGCTGTCGATGAAGCTGTAGATGGATTCAAAACTGGCCTATTTGTCACAAAAGCGTCCCAAGATGTGTTTCAGCTGCATGGGCGCCGGCCCGTTCTGGACCTTTGCGGTAATTCTCGTATCCCATGTGTTTGGACCGTAGCACGGTAGTCTGGCAACCTGTACCACGATCAAGTATAAAGCTCGCAGGTTTATTGCTTGTCCCTAGATTGTTCCGGAACCCGGCTGAGCTCTCCTGCCCAGGCCATATTCTGGATCTCATGCGATTCCTATTCGATGTTCAGCTGCATAAGATCATTATTCAACTACCGAATTGTTCAGACTAGTCCAAAGTTTTCAACAGTCGTCTTACGCAGGCCTGCCAATTAAACCATAATGCCAGTGGACTGAACCAGGAGTATTCCTGGACGAGTTAAGCCAGCGGTGAATGAGAGGGGTTTCGCGAGAGTTTGTTTTAATGGGGTATGCTTCTTTTTTGCAAATCGGTACTCTACAGTTTAACGCCTGCTCCGCGTATGCGAGAGTCCACTCTACAACTTGAATCCGCTGCCTATATTACCGATTACTTGGCAACAAATTACCAAAAGCTTTCCATTTTGCTCACATGGTCATCATAAGAATATATGTGGATTATATGCGAAGTCTAAGCTTTGGCATGCTACGAGTGCGATAATTTTGGGGACCAGCTCTCCATGCGGGGATATGCAACTACGTTGAATCTTGCAGAAAGATACATACACAGATCATCTCGCGTTGCCTGCGGTCAAAAACCCCCATCCAACTCACGACAGATAATAGGGGAATTCCGGGAGCTTGAAATTTAAATACGATTTTACAAGTTCTACATATGCATATCATAGTGTGTCTTTCCAAGTTGGTGTTTTGCTCTTCGCGGTGATGCTACCGCACCCCATGCGGTGGGAAGCACAACTACTCGGGGAGTGAGTAATGATCGTAAGTTACTTGTCCAGCAAGTGGCTATATATTTTGTACGCATGCCCATAGTCAGAGTCAATCTGTACTCAATCTGTGCGCGGCCAAGGCGGGACCTATTAGGGTCGTCAATGGAATGTGGCCCAGGCAAACTGGGCGGTAAAGGGGGGAGGTTACAAGAGGGCGACTTCGTGGCCACAGTTTCTTAGTGAGAAAATTCAATCAGTCATGACCGCTAATTATGATGATTCAACACCTCATACAGGCGATTCTTGGTAAACGGGCGATGTAGGACAGCGGTCACGCCACGCTTAACATAATCCTGGTTTGACATCGTCTGACGCGATGCTTCGACCACAAGGATAATTGGAACTGCTCTGTCAGTCGAGCGTATTATGTCTGTTGCATACAGACCATCAACCTGCTGTAAGACAAGGTCAACAATGATATATTTGTATGTGGCCACCTCCGCATATTTGAGGAGGTCGCGACCATTTTCCACAACGTCAACAGACAGGCCATATTGCTGTAGAAATTTTATGCACACACTGCGCGCATTGGGATCATCCATGGCGAGAAGAGCTACGGGCCCAGACGGCTGGGCCAAACCCGGAGCCTGCAGTTGGTCTACTGGACCAAGGGGAGGATTCACTAACGCGGGAATGGGGCCAGTTGGATGCGAGCCATGCGATCCGTGGGCCACATGTGGTGGAGGTCCTGGAGGACTGCCCTTTATCTGAGGCGCAACCATATTGGGACCCTGAAGCGAAGAGGACACCGGCGCAAGCCCTGCCAGCGGCTGTGGGTTATCCAGACGAACATCGCCAAAGGGCTCAGCGGGCCTACCAAGTATTCTCTGATGCTGTTGTAACAGATCCCAAAGTTGGCGATTCTCGTTTTCAACCTTGTCTAAGCGATTCTGCATGTCAGACATGCGCGTTTGGAGATCCATAACAATATCGGAAAGAGCACTACGAGGCCCGGGCATTTTGCGTTTGATCAGATTAGGACGATTGGCATTCTCAGGGCGAAATTCCGGATGCTGGAACTCCCATATTTTACTGTGAAGGTCGCGAAACCTTACTTTGTGAAAGTCATACTTGTTGAGTTGACGAACGAAACTGGAATAATTTGAGTGATTGAAAACTTGCGGTATGACAACTTCCTGGAAAGATGTCATATCCAGAATCATGAAGCTATCCTGGGTTTCCGACCAGGACACGATGCTTTTAAACGCCGGATTATCCAACATCTGATAGAGTTTTGGCACGAACTCCACAGCCCCTGATTCTGAAACAGGCGGCTGTTCGGGCTCTGAGGCATTCCACATTCAGGCTCAAAACAATAAAACACAATTTGTTGGACGTCAGCAGGCGTATGATTGATAAGTTCCGGAGCCAATTTGAAAATTACGGAAATCTGCCGTGGAGGTTCTCAATTGAGTCTTGCAAATTCCGGATTATGTTCTTGGGGATGTGTTTAACGCCTTGTTTAAGTCACATACAATAAACAATATAATTGTCGGGCTGATCTTTGCTCGCACAAGGGTCAGCTTCGCGCGCGAACATTTAGGAATGGGCTTTCTAATATACTTTATTTCCCCAGTTCACCTGCATATGGACCGGGTTAGGGCGGCTCAATACGTCCCAGCCACACACGCACAAACGCCTCCAACCACTGGAGCATGGCACTGCGTAGCATGTCCTGAACATGCATGCAACTACCTGCATTAGTAGTGCAGCAGACTATGATGCACACTACATGATGCGCTGCATGAAGTCTGATCTGCAAGGATACAACATCCAGGGGCTCGCGTTCATCACAGATGAATCGCGCTACATCTTATAATCTATAATTTCCCATTACTCAAAGACCTATCACATATTTGATATTCCGTCCACAAGTTGGAGTAACTTCCGACCTAGTTCTGCCTCGATAGCGCTTGGAACTTCCAGCCAGACCTTCTCAGCCCACGTTGGCCTCTTGATGTGGGCCGGGCTTGATGCAAGCAGTGCCGCGACACCTTGCAAAATCGACTCATCGGCACCGGGCCTCCAGCATTATCCTAAGTCACATACAGACACGTACAGCACTCGGTGCATTAACCGAGCCCAACACGCATTAGGCTACTTAAACAGCCCACACCAGGGTTCGCCATCATTAAGTTCCAGTGGCCATAGAGATTTTGAAACTTGGCCATATATTTGTGACACGGTTTTGGAAATCTCTCGGCCCTACGTCTTTATATATGTAAATTTGCGCTTTTGCTCGTTTTTGCTTTCCTGGGTCCTGTCGAGTGCCGCCGCGCGCTGGTGCCTGGCAGATTGGGCTGATGTCCTGGCGGGGCACTCGAGGCCAAACGTAGAGTTTCGGCCGAGTTTAAGAGCAGCCCCAAAGAACTAAATTCCGCTCTGGGCTTTGGACCGCATCGTGAACTGTACTGGGTTGCCCTAAGTATTTCCCGAGCAACGCGCGGGAACTCCGTCCCCAATCGGTCTAGCCAAGCAGGTGCCTAAAGTGCCGAAGCCGTCGAAGCCAAGCTGAGATTTTACGTTTTCGCACCTGCAAAAGCAGTTAAGACCCTCAAGTCAGCTCCAGTGGTGCAGCATGAAACCATGAATGCTTCGCCTCCCGCATGGACGGAGTTATTAACATTGCAACTAGCTTAGATTTTGCCTTGCCGCCGTGGCCGCACGTCACGACAGTGGCCACTGCTTCGCGGATGGACCTAACCCACAAACCTCGACATGGCATGGAGCCTGCAGGTAGCATGGGAGGGCAAGTTTACCAAGGCGGCAAGATCATCAGGTCATTAATTCCCCTGAAATGGCTATTTTCCAGTAAATGAATTCTCTTTGATCAACTTGGTTTGGGCGTATGACGTCGAAGAAATCGTTTTGGATTCGTTGGCCTAGGATACTGGTGTGTTCGCGTGAGGTATCCGTATGCAGCCCAATGCATCTGATCGGCGCTGCATGCCGTGCGGTTGCACCGGGATAACCATAATTATAGATCGATAGTTTTCTAACCCGTAGGTATGGAACCAGAGTTAGAGGGCCACATGGCTTCGTAAAGAGGTCCTTATAATCCATATCACGTTCGGAGATGCACGAGAGACAGTAACAGCCCTGATGTGCAATATGAGTGAATACTCTCGAGTGGTACCCTCTGACACACTCCACAGACGGCGCGCGCGTTCAGCAGGCCAAGGTTTTGGGTTTGGTGGGGGTGGCCGTGGTCGCCCAGCTAAGCCACCAGAGAATTTTGGTAAGAGGCAACATTTGCTGAGAATTTTAGACCACATAGTAGCATGCTAAGAAATTATTTGACAAAGAATTGATCGAGTTTCCCGATTTATGGGACATGCGCTGGGGTAACAAGCGTCCATGAAGCAACTGGCATGTCACGCTCGGAGCTGGGCAGGCTAGACGACAGCATGACTTCGGTGAGTTATGCCGTGGCTCCGAGTCTAGGCTCGTGAACTCTGGGAGAGCTTTATGCTCAGAGGACGGGACGCGCATGAGGCCTGTAACATTAACCGGTAGACGCCTTCGCCGCGGCTCCACTATACGAGGGACTTGCTATCGTAGTCAAGTTTCGCTAAACAAGCACAGATGTAATGTCGTGTATTTTGAGGTAGATATCTCCAATGATACTAATTCAATAAATATATATTCAAATTTGATACTGTATCGAATAGCCACTTTTCATTTCTCTATTAGCAGGTTATCTGACATGCTGAACCAAATTCTATTAGGCACGCGCTCCAGAAGTTAGATGCCGACAGGCATGTCTACAGGACCCTGATACGGCTCAGATATGCAATACTCCGATATCTCTCTTTCTCAAGATTAGCTGATAAGGAACAGTGATACGCGATATCAGAGAGAGAGAACGCACCAAACCACGTAGTAGGAACCTTAAATAAGTAGCCAAATCCGCAGTTCCCGCAATACATGGCAGAAACTCACATTTCTAAGCGATATTCAGTACCTGCTTCAGCATAGCACTTTGGCGCTTGCATGTAGCGCACAGTCTGGTTCTAGACCGCCTACTACACAGTGGACGCGGCATGCATTGCGCCCTCAACTTTCATCCTGCTATCGGTGACAACAATAACCGTTTTAGTTGGTAATTGAGAGTGATGCGACCTTGTTCCATTTTTTTCGGGCAGCAGCGAGATTGGTTTTCCTTTTAGGGCACAAGTTTAGCTACAGGACAAATGGCCGACAACAGGTAGCCGCAAGTGTTCATCAAAATCCTGAGGTTCTAGACTGCTAGGGTATGTGCAGCAAGTGCACTACAGCTTTGTCCAGCCCACCTCAACAATAATGCAAATGTATCACACACTTGAAAGCTAGGTGATGGATACGCATGCCAAGGAATTTCGGAGTCATAAACAGAATAATAATAGCAATACTTAGTATAGGCTAGATACTTTGATTTATACCCGGGTTAAAAGTCGCAGTGCTCTCATCATGCAGAATTTCCTGCGTCGGGCTCGGCTCTGGACTCCGCGTGCGCAACATTCTTATGTGCCACCGTTCACTGGCGATCATCCAAATGGTAAATGAATTTTGCTAGCTGACCAGTAGTGCTTGCGAGTTTATTTTAGACGGTCACTATGACGACTACTAGTGCTTCTGCGCAGCTTCATGTGTGCTCTCATTAGGGGATGGGCTCGTGAAAGGGAAATCTTTAGAGCACATGCCGAGATGTGTGCTTTTATCAGATAGATTGTCCACGGTCCGCTGTTGATATATTGTGAAGCGTAGTGAGTCTTCAAAGATGAAATACGGTGGTCGTTTTGTAGCAACGTTACACAGGGGGCCGCTATGTCTACCTGGGGTTGCGCGCTGACTTAGAAGCTGGTGCTCTTGGAAAGAAGCCTGTTCACATGCTTTTCTTTAAACAATAACAAAATGACACAGGGTCAGATGTCAATAAGTATGAGCAGGCTCTAGAGCTCGTCGCGGGCTGTGGATCCGGAATCTGTGCGGAGGAATGTCCGAATCCCTCACCATCCTGAACTCCAGTATACCATAAACTGGGGATAACAGACAAGGCCATAATCAGGGAGACAACTGTCAATTGACTCAAAGTTTCGACTGCTCATAGAACCTCAAGACAACCCAGACCTACTTTCAGATTGCCTGGGCTCCACCCAAAACCCTTTCTGGCATGTGTGCGAACTCATGGTCTCAGAGAGTGGCAGAAAGCTTGAATGAGCAGTAGGACCAGTTATTTATCGGCTCATCGGCACATTTTGGGCTCTAGTTCTTTTTAGTGCCAGGAAGAAATGATACAAAGTCCAGAGTAAATTTGCCTTAGGAATGAACGGGTAGCTTCCAAGAAAAAGAGTCAAAGCAGTATGTACAGCTGAGACACTCAGGACCATGCAAGTTTACTATTCTATCGAGCTGAGACGTAATGGAGGAGAAGTCAAGAAGATCATTTTGAAGAAAACCAACTTTTTCAGCCAATATCTGACCTGAGAAAGCAAGCTTGGCCATATCCGAGACTGGCAAGACCTGAGTGACCGTGCATCCCGAACCATGTCCTTGTGAATGACAATTGCTACAGGGTAGCACATTCTGCTGTGTGGGCAATGGATCAACTAGTGCGGGCTGACTGCAGTTTTTTTTTTCCGCGAACCCCTTCGCACCCAAAGTACTTGTTACGGTGCATGAAGAAAATGTCGTTGAGATCACCGTCCATCTATTCGATTGGTCAAAGCCCCGTGCTGGAAGCTACATATATATATTCATTTTGTGAATGCGTTAGATTTTTGGCAAGTTCACACTCACTATGATATGGTCTGCAATCCTGAGGAAGCTGGAACCCTGAAGTTCTATGCTTAAGGTTGTAACGGTATGACAAAGTACGTTTACCATGAAGCATTGAAGGGTGGCAATACTATCTCCAGCAAGATTTGGTTGGAAGGCCCATATAATGCAGAACATCAAGTCAACTGATGAAACGTTCTTGTTGACGATGGCATCGGTATCAGAACAGTTTACTCGCCCCTTTTCAAAATGACAGAACAGTTCAAGAGCCCAGTTTCCCATGTTCAGCGCGTCATTAGTGACAATCACCCACTTGCAATGGTTGTCAAAGAGCTCACCGTGATGCAATAGCTGCCTGAAGTGCAGTCAACTGTGAATATTGCGGATACACAATACTCAGAATCTGCCGAGAATTCTAAAGTACAGAAAGCAATGACGACAAGGACGCAGTGGTGAAGTTCGACTTCAATCCTTCGAATCCAGCCAGCTTTCGCGTGAGTTGGCATTGCTCACATCCGTCCTCTGCTCACTGAGGTGGCGAGCTGTAATTAGGTTAAATTGGAGGGACCGCTATATGTGTTGGTCTGTGGCCCTGTCCGAATGTTGGCGAGGCCCGCTATGCTTGCACCAACGAAATCAAGCATACAAAGGGCTTGGTTTAGTTCCTCAAAGTATCTTTCACAAGGTGAATATGTAACACGAAGTTGACCATGATTATCACATATTCCGCATAACATCGATTGGTCGCTTTTTTTCGTTGTTCATCGCCGTCTAGCAGGTCAATTGAATACGACTGTTGTGAAGGCATCCGACGCTAGAATATCCAAATCCTAACTTCTGGCATAGCCTTACGTACAGACTCTAGGTCTGAGTCGTAGAAAGGTTCACATAGTCCTTTGATAACCAGGGCTTCATTACAATCTCATTAATGCCAACTGAGACTTGATGATGTGGACTCATTTCATCTCTCCATGACGCCAAGACAAACGAGGGCTGACGACAGAGGGAATGCAGTATATATATATATATATATGTATAGTTATGTATAGTTATGATGACAACAGATCATCTAAGATAGAGGGAATGCACCAGATCCGCCATCGATTGCTTTCCAGAGCTGGGCTCTCATAACTTCTTGATCTGAGTATTCAGGCAACTTCAAGTAGTTTGCGCACGTCATAACGGATGGCAGATACATGTTTTTATCTTCAGAATCATTATCAGGCTTTTTTGCGACAATGGTAAATGGCGGACTCAGTGACTGAAAGCCCCCAATCGGCAAGTTTGGGCTCCCAGTCATGAACTGTAGAAAACGTCGGCGTTCTTCCTCATCCAATGAGGTCATAATTTTAATCATACTCACAACAGGCTGGCTGGACATGGTATAGCCGTGGTCCGCTTTGATAGATTCCAATAACGTCCTTTCAGACCAGTCCTCGCTTACACGCCCAGTAATCACTGTGAGTTCTTCGGGAGAGAAAGCACGCAAAGCTTCCAGGGGGAGCAGTGTAGAAAAGCCTTCTCTAAATGCCTCAACCTGCCACTGGACACCCTTGTGAGACGTCCATAGCACCACAAGTTTTTTGTACTCTTCAAGATTTTCCGGCGTGACAGGGATGGACTTGCCATCCGGAATCATCTCAATGTCTGTGCCGGGGAGCGTGAAATCTAATCCCATGGAATCGACATTCGAATGCTCGATTTGGCCCAATGAGCTGGAAAGATCTGGGTCAATCTCAGCTAACAGGGCAGATTCATCCCAATGTAACCGCAAAACTTCTATGAAGAACGCTGGATTAAGCCTAAAGTCCAGGATCCGTTGATCAAGCAAGGCTCTAGCCACAAAATGCCCCATACCTTCAAAGAGGCGCAATACGCCGTCGTCTTTTGAACCCATTGGTGCGGGAAATAAGCCCTGCGGGTCATAGACGTAACCATTTATCACTGCGCCTTGTCTCCACATACGGTTATTTGCTCTTTGAAACTCCCGAGAGACATTGGCATAGAATTCTAACGTTGGACCCAGCCCTGTTCCTTCTTCTTCCGTGAACTCGATCTCAATCATCGATGCGGAACCGGCGCTCATGTTCAAAACCTTTAAGGCGCTGGAAAGCAAATTGTTCCTAGAAACCCGGTATTTGTGCTTGATTACATGCCCAAACCTTGACGTGCCAGCGATGCCATCTTCACCTTGATGCCATAGGGCAATAGAGCGGCTGTAGCCAAATGAAGTCGATCTAACAAATAGGTAGCGTGACTCAAAAGGATAAAGAAAAGGATACAGTCGAACAGAGTCCACAACCCACTGGGGTAAAATTGAGGATATGACAATCATTGGATCCTCAAGCTGACGATTCAATTTTGCAGTAAGCTTCGGGCTAATGAACGCAGACTCACGAACGGACTTATGCGTAGCATTCAGGGAAGATAGCAAGCTGAGGGATCTCATTACGCCTGATATGTGCGGATTGTTACCAAAAGATTCGGGGACGAGCAGCCTAACGTTAAAATCATTTTGTGAATCCACATCGCTGGTCAAAGGAGGAGCAGTTTTAGATCTTTCAAACGTAATCGTGAACTCATCGGTCCATATCGATCTGGGAAGCAATGAGCTATCTTTGGCACCTGGCAAAGAGCGAAAAATCGCACCGATAATAGTAGCATCAGAGTACAGGAGTTCACCATTATGATAAAATCTGATGAATGGCAGTTGAGTCTGGGAGCGGCCTGCGGTATCCATGAGCCGGCTGTGATGTATTCTTCCAACCGGCACGGACTCGTCCTCAGCCTCAGCCTCAGAACCGGTATCGCGTTCTATGCCTACAAGTTCAGCGACACCAGATCGATCAGCTTCGCGTTCTGGAAATCGATCAGTCGCATCTTCAAACTCGTCATGAGACATAGCATCCGAGCTATTCACCTCATCGTACAAAGCTTCGCTATCCATATCATCCTCCAATTCTTCGCCCAGAGACAACTCGGTCTCTTGATCTTCTTCATCACTATCATGCATGTACTCCTCATCATCATTATCATTAGCATTCCGATTCGGGCGCCCACGCCTGCCAGACTGTCTGGACAAAGCAGAAAAGAGATTATCATCTGTCTCCATGAACTCGTCAAAATGCAATCTGCTCAAGCAAAATTCTTCAAGTTTTCCAACTTCGGCGATACTTTGCACAGAGATTGACCATGACCGATTCGAATTTCGCTCCTTCAACCTGATACGAATTTTCTTGGCCATAGCTTGGGCAATTGAAAAGGTAGGGGAATCAAACGAGGACAATACGCTGAAGCGCTCGATTCGACTAAGAGCATCCTTCAATTTCTCGATTAATGTCAGCATGCTTTCACTGTCAAATGCACGCAAAAAGTCGCCGTGTACATGAGGATCGAAGAGAAGGTCTGCAATGTCTTCGAATACACCTAGATGGAGCAACTCTGTGGTAGTGCTATCGCGAACCAGTGCTGAAAGTTTATTCCACGGCTTGGGATGTTGGCTGGCCCTAAATTCGTGGATAAGTTCAAGCGTCCCTGCCGTATCTTTCTCCACCAGGTGGTTCGATGTGCTATATGTGGCTAGGATGACGGACGTCAGAAAAGTCTGGACAGCACTCAGGTCACTTGTCAGCGTATAGTTGGCCTTGAGCGGTTGAGATTCTGAGATGTTGGCCGAGAGCTCAGTGGGAACATCATGTTTCGCGAAAGCTTCAAGGTAAAAGTTCGGAAGCTTTTGCAATAACTCGTAAATGATGTCCAATCCTCCCACGCTCAAAGAAACAGCTTCCCCCTGAGAAATGACATTGCTTGCAAAGGAAGCAAAGTCAACACGCCCTGTAATGGCGTTCAAAAGAGAGCTTGAGCAAGCTTGGACGATCTGCAAAAGAACAAGAAGAACGAGCTGTCGGATCGACAGGTGAGCCGTGGAGTTGTAAATCAGCATGCTGGTGTTTGCAACTTCAACTACATAATCTTCCAGTGACCTTTGGCTAATTCTCGACAGGTCGGCGCCAGTGCTGTTAGGACCAGGATTTCGACGATACGGGCCCTGGAAAGAGAATGGCGAGGAAGGTAACGGTAGTAGCAGACCGAAGAAGCGTACTGCGCCTAGAAGGGTATCACGAGAGCAATGCAAAAGAGTATTAATGACAGAAAGCTGATCAAATGGCAAGCTAATATCGACCTTGGTAACCGCATAACTGACAGTGGAGGCGGCGCCTGAATTTAAAAACTCAAGAGCTGCTTCAGGAAGATTGTGAGCAATATCAGCAAGAGCCCGCAACAGTTTTGCTAGCAACGGGGTATCACTGTTAATGCGGGCCAGGAGCACGCTGCACAGGTGCTCACTGACAGTCTCACGAAGCTCAGACTCAGGATTCGAGCTACGCTTGGCCATGGCATGTATGATTTGGCAAACACCATCCAATGCAATATCGTTAAGCTTTGAATTACCACCTTCGAGGTGATTCTCCAGAATAGGTACCATGGGAGCCGCCTTACCAATATTATCAGCTGTGATGGCAGTACAGCAGGTTCCTACAACAGTGAGAATGGCCTTCTGAATGTGTTCGTTAAAAAAGTCAATGAACTGCAGCAGTGTCAAAGGGCTCGGACTTTGCAAGACCTGACCAGGGAACTCGTCTGCAACTTTCACAAGAATGCTGACGGTCTGTTCTGCAACGTCGATATATCCGAGATCAGCAAAACGAACGGCCAGTGCATCTACGATTCCAAAGCGAACCAACGTGGATACAACGTTTGGCATCCCCAGCTCAATGAATTGGTTAACAGCTCGAGCCGCCTTGACAAGAATATCTGGAGACGAGGGGTTTTCTGCGGACAATAGCTCTACTAGGCGTTCGCAAACCAGGTTTACGGGCAGCATCGTTGCTCCGGCGCGGTTGGTGAGGAGCATTTCGCTCAGCCGGTCAAGTCCCGCAATGATGACCGACGTTTCATTAGCCGGGTCTAACTGATCTGCCAGATTAAAGGCGTGTATGCCGCGAATATTTGCTAAGCCCGGAATCATTTGGAACATTTGAGACAACGCCTGGGGGTCCATATTTTCACCGCCATCGAGTTCATGCCGACCGGGTTCTTGCTCAAGCGTGTGTTGAAGAAGGTGCAGAATATCCAGGTTTCGGAGCACACGGCTATTGAGCGGCCGATTAGGGGATGGGTTGCCACCCACGTCGTTAGCGTCACTCGAGTGATCAGAAAAGGATTCGTCCTCGTACTCGTACGACATTCAAGATAGGTGATACGAAAAGTGAGTCGCAGCGGTATCAATCGGTAAGAAAAAGCACCAGATAAAGTGGGCCTGGAGCGCTAGGGGGCCGTGGCAAATGCGAGACGAGGAACAATTCCGAAATGATCTATCCGGTTCAAAGCAAACGCCAAAATACGAGCCAGCAATTAATAATATATACCAGAATTGCTAACCAGTGCAATGGATCAAGAAAGCAAGGGACCTATTTGGAACCTACCAGGGTGCTCAGGATGTGCAGGTGGTATCAGCTAAGCGACGGTTGTGTCAGGTATTCAAGAGTGCAGCACCTCCACATATGGGACCCGCGGCGCTGCCTTCAACTGGGCTGGGTGGGGGTGATGACCAGAGTCTGATATGCATGGCAGCCAGGGCTTCGCGTGGTCAGGTGGTCGGTGGCAAGATTCGCAAGGCTCCGCGCGCTGATGACTGACTAGCTTTCAGGAGATGGCACCTAAATCGCTACGCTCCTCGCCCGTGGCAAGGGTTGAAATATTTCGCTTTGCATGTAAATTATTTTTTGATAAGCGCTAGCGTCGCACGATTTCTACAGAGCAGACAAATATCCCCAAAAAAGTCCAAAATGAAGCTAGACATGTCCCATATGCGGTATTTGTCAAAGAGCGACTTCCGCGTGCTCACGGCCTTTGAAATGGGCTCCAAGAACCACCACGTGGTTCCCGTGCCTTTGGTCGTCTCAATTTCTGGCCTCCGTAACGCATCGCTTGTTCAAAAAGCGATATCGGCCCTTGCTAAGGCCAAGCTCATTGTTCGCGAGCGTAATGCTGCCTACGATGGCTACAAACTGAGCTACCGTGGGTACGACTACCTGGCGCTCAAGGCCATGGTTCAGCGAGAGTCTGTGTACGCGGTGGGTGGCCAAATTGGCATTGGCAAAGAGTCCGACATTTTCACTGTTGCAGATAAGGACGGCCAGCCGCTGTGCCTCAAGGTGCACCGACTCGGACGTATTTCGTTCCGTACTGTCAAGAACTCGCGGGACTATCTTGGCAAGCGCCAGAGCGCCAGTTGGATGTACCTGTCGCGGCTGGCTGCCCAGAAAGAGTACAGGTTCATGCAGGTTCTCCATGAGAATGGATTTCCGGTGCCGGTGCCCTACGACCAAAGCCGGCATCAGGTTGTTATGTCGCTAATTGATGGCGTTCCCTTGCGGCGGCTGCGTGAACACCCGGACCCGGCCCGCTTGTATAATACAATGATGGACTTTATTGCCAGGCTAGCCAATCAGGGACTCATTCACGGTGATTTCAACGAATTTAATATCATGATATGCGAGTATGACGAGGAACACCCCGAGAATGAGGTGGTCGTTATCGACTTCCCTCAGTGCGTGTCAATTGATCACAAAGACGCACAGGCGTATTTTGAGCGCGACGTCAATTGCATACGGCACTTTTTCGAGACAAAATTTGGCTACGTCGGCGAGTTTCCTGTTTGGAGTGATGTCGTCCGCGAGGGCCGGTTGGACATTGAGGCCGATGCGTCTGGTAACGACAAAAAAGCGATGAGAGAGCTTGAAAAGCACATGCAGGCCGTGGCTAGAGAGCTCGAGGAAGATCTCACATTTGACAATAGTGATGAGGGTGACGAAGACGATGAAAACATGGGAGAGGAGCCGGAAGACGAAGTAGACAGAACTGAGGATGCGGGAGAGTCTGGTATGGGCCCTGTCGCGGAGCCAGAGTGATCAGGAGTAGCGCTTAAAAATGGTAGAGTCCACATGGATTAATATATATTTCCACTTATGAAGCTATCTATTGCAAGAGATCGAATTGATAATAATACATGATGCTTAGTTTACTCTTATGGCATCCTGGGATCTTGTCACTTTCACGCGTTGTCAGTCAGGTCACTATCCTAACCCCCATGTTGGGCCTGAGAGCCTGCCTGGACTCCAGGCCCGTAACTATAGTTTTTATAGGAAGCGAGCAGCAGCTGATGGAGGATGCCAAAGATATAAGTGGATTGGAGTCCATGCATGATGTGGAAATAGAGCTGTGCGCTACACCGGCCCAGGCATTGACATACTTGTACGGCCAGCGACTTCAACATGAAACGCTGCCACTGGCACCAAAGTCGGCAATCCCACAGCCCGTAGTGTTTGGCCTCATGCGATACACGGTAGCCAGGGGCCTCGAGCTTCCCGAGCAGCTCAAAGTGCTGGCTGCATTCGGATCGCTGGCGCGATTCGGTGACACAGTGACGCCAGCGGCAGCCATTGACGACTTACTTGGCCGCGAGTTAGACAACCCGTAGAACTACATTTAGCCGTGATGTGAGAAGGGCGTAGTCTATCCGTCGTAGGAAGTGCCCTCGAACCGCAGATACTCCTCGCGGTCCTCTTCGTCCACCATTGCAACCCGCTCGGCGTCGCCCAGGCCAATCGCGGGACCGTGAGCAGCATCGAGCTGCCGGCCATTAATTTGGCCGTCCTCGTCGGCATCACCAGCACTATCCTGAAGCTCCTCATCGTCGTCATCGTCGGTGGGCGGCAGGTCCATGTCGTAGTCTTCCTTTTTCTCTACTAGCTCAGCGGGCCAGTAAGCCTGGCGCTGCCAACGCCGCCGGTCCGATACGATATTTGTGATTGTACCGGAAATTTTGCCTTGGGGCTCGACGGCGATCAGCGCCAGGCCGCCGCGGCGGATGAAGAACTGGTTGCGCAGCTTGGGAGCCAACCCTACTAGTATGGTAGGACCGGCCTCCTCGGGCGCCAGCTTGCGGAAGCGCACCATATCTGATGCTGCCAACTCCACTTCGAACGTGCTCCCGCGCGACTTGGTCACAGTGACAATGAAATCATTTTCCTCCAGGTCTACCGGCGGCTCGCCTACGTCGTGAGTCCGCATGTAAGCTTGTCGACTGTGATGTCAAGGGCAGGGTACTTGAGAAAGATCAAGAGGGGCAGCTCTGCGGAAAGGCGGATGTGATGACCGCCAGTAACGGAAGTCGACCCAAGAATCAGGGAGTGGTCATGCACGTGGCAACTGTGAAATGCTTTCTAGTTTGGTCATTTATATTTACCATTAATTTATTTAACCTGTGCAACTGCCATTAAATACGTGTTCGAGCCGGAGACTATGACTACTCCAGCAACGTCACCTCAGCGTCCTCTTTAGAGTAGTATCCCCGCAGGTTCACTTTGAACTGCGAACAAGCAACACCAAACTGCTTCAGCAGCCGGGTCTGTTTGCTGTCTAAAGTGCTACCTTCCTCAACAACCGTGTACGGGGCAGATAGTACCACCTTACCGGCAACCAATCGTGTCGGCATGCCCAGAGCGCGAACTGCAGCCTCCAGAGAATGTGGCAGAGGCACGTCATCGTCCTGTGGCTGTTGGCCGCCAGTGGAGTACACGACGCCTTCAGGAATGACGAAAGTGAGCGGGGACTCTATTCCTGCCCGCGCGTAGTCACTTTTAACAAACGAATCGAAGTAGTCCTTGACCGTTTCAGGCTTCTCATCAGTGAACAGCAGGCCAACGTCACCCGACAGCACCGGATTCAGACCGTGCGCACCTTCAAGATATTCATCCTCACTGGAACGTCCGATGACCTTTTGCATTAGCTTCGTGCGGCCAAAAAGAATGCGAGAGCCCTCCCAATCCTGGCGGATCTCTTTCAAGAATGTGTTCCGCATGTTATCCACGTCTAGCACCCAGACGTACTTAAACGTATCCATGGCCAGGCGAATTTCATCAGCGATACGCTCCTTATTTTCACGGCCCTTTTTATCCGTCTTTGTTAGGGACACGACTTTATTTCTCGCAGATTTCGGCATGCTGGCAATAAAAGGTGGTGTAGATCAGTCGCTCGTAAAGTTTCAATATGTAATATTTTTTCCCTGGGAAGTGCATGAACTTGCATGCACAGGCATTCTTGTGTGACTACGCCAATGGAAATGCGAAGCCTGAGGTGGACAAAGAAACAAGAGAGGCAAGGAAAAAAGAACGGATTCAAAGGTAAATTAGAACAAATTTCGTGGCAACCGGCACCATTTCATTTAACATGCTTTTTCATAGTACCTACCTATTAGGCATTTATATACAATAGTATCGGTCCCCAAAGTCTCCCAGGCCAGGCACAATAAATTGGTTTTCATCGAGTCCCTCATCTACCTGCCCAGTTACTACGGTAACCTGAGGGTAGGTAGCCGTGAACTTTTGCAAGCCTTGCGGCGATGAGACAAGATTTAGAAAAATGATACGCTCCGGGGGCACCCCGCGCTTGAGCAAAACTTCCACTGCCATCATAACAGACCCGCCAGTAGCTAGCATCGGATCTAACAAAAACACGAAGCGCTCGGAAATGTCATCAGGGAGCTTGTCGTAAAACAGCTTGGGCTGAGCCGTCTCTTCATCGCGCTGAATCAGGATCTTGCCAATGCGCACCGATCGCAGGCAGTCGCGAAGGCCCTGTTCCATGCTCTCACCGGCACGCATGATCGACACGCCGCATATATGACCCCGGAACTTAACGCCCTCAAAAACAGTTCCCATGGGAGTAGTGATCTGATGCGGCTCAACAGGCAGCAGATCAAGGCCCTTCTCTACCAGGAGCCGGATGATGCGGTCAGAGTAGAAGATGAAATCCGAGCGCGATGTGTTGCGGTCACGAATAAGTGTATACAACCCCTTTATCTGATTACTCTGCTCAAGCACCTGGACATTAGGCGGCAGTTGTCCGACCATGGCGACGATCGATATATATATCTCTTGGTAAACTTTTGTTTTGTAATCAATCGTTATCGCATGACATTTCGGCTTTTGGGAAGCGTGCATGTCCCGAGCCGTGCTACCCATACCGCTGTACCATGAAGGTTAAACATGGCCACTGAATGCTTGCCCGAGCATTTACTTTTGAAATTTAATATGTTCGTATCGTTAAAAATAATTTAGACCCAACAGCGACCTGATTGAGATGTAGGAATCTAGTGGTGCGTCGACCGAGATGGCCGGAGAGACCGGTGATCTATATCGTTCTGCTGCACAGTGCTCAGCCGTTGCTTGAATTTAGCAGCTAGTGCTTCCATAGCGGATGATGACGAGCCTCCAGTAACCAGCCGTGGCTCCGGCCCCTGGACAGTAGCGTCTATGTGCCGCAAAGTTGGCGAAGGTGCTGGCATGAGCGATGGTGAAACAGCAGGGGTGAAGGCCATATTGTGAAACTCCTCTAGCATAGGAGTGGGGGCCATATGCTCATACGTTGGTGGACTCAGCGGCACATCCGCATACACTGGTGGTACCTCATCCTCCCAGGTAATGCCAAGACCGGGCCTGTCGACGACTGGCACCTTGAATTGCATTCGCAGTACCCGTGCGTTGCCAGTTAGGACACTCTGCGCGGTCGTACGAGTGCTAGCCACCTCTTCGGCTATTATGACTTCGAGTATCAGTGTGTGGTCCACGGTGATCCCCCAAACCGAGTCGCGGACATCATTGGTCGCCTTGGCAAGCGCTTGAGGGATGAAGTTTGACGAGACCATTTGAACCAGCCCCTTGTGCGAAAAATCGGATTTCCAGCCACTACGATACTGTCCACAGGCCAATGATGTCTTTGTTTCGAGCGGCTTAGGTTTTTGATCCTCGGGCAATTCCGCAAACTCGGGTGTGTTAGGTGCTGCGAGACTGATGTTCTCTTCAAAACGCCAATTCATGCGGCGAGGTCGCCAGCGTTTGAACCTTTGCACGGCGCTCGCCGTTTCATTGCCTTCGGAGTCCTCAGATTTGCTGGACTCGGTGATTACGCCTTCAATGCGAAGTTCAACCGGGAGTTGGCCATTCGGAAACACTGCAATGGGAAGCTCAAGGTTCACGGTCAAATCGGTGGGCGGAAAAACGCGAACACTAGTCTTGTCTTCAAGATGGGCTATAGAGCGGCCAACAACCAAGTCAAGACGCCGGTCGACAGCCTTACCAGCCCCTTCCTCGGGCACGACTGAAGCCTCCAAATAGTACTCAATAGTGAACAGTGAAGTGCGGGTAGTGGGCGGAAGTGCGCCAGGGAGCAAATGTGAGAAGGGGTATCCATAGATAGCGTTACCATTGAAATGCTGGACGTGCTCGAGTACATTCCACTTTGCTAGTACCTCCATCTTAGATTGGTGCCCCGCACGCGGCATCGGGCTCGACAGCGCAGCATCCAAAAACGTCACCTTCTGCACAATTGACATTTCGGCGCTACTCAAGCGTACTGCCTGGGCTTGGCGCACCTCGAGGTCCAGTACTCCTGAGAGCAGGGCGCCGGCAGACTCGTTCGGAGCGCCATACATGACTATGGGCCCCGACTCCAGCCGGAAGCCAAGACTGATTCCTTGACCGGTGGGAAGCGGAGTGCGGCCATTAGTAGCCGCTGCTCCTATCGAGGTTGCTGCAGAAGAGCTCGGAGCCGTTGCCGGAGATTTCGACTGCTCTCTGCTACTGCCAAGGAGCGGCGGAGGCCCTGTGTGCACGCCGTTCGAGCGCATAGACGCCGGTGCCGATGCCACAGGAGCAAGCCCCGGGGACTCAGACGAGTCTTCACGGTGTGACTTGTGCCCACGACGGCCGAAGCTCAGAATTGACCCGGGCATTTCGGGTGCCGATCGGGGCTGGGCTGGGCTAGACTGGAACCCGGGCAGCCATCTCACGCATGGTTTTGTCCGGGCGCAGGTGCTCGGGCACGTGACATGCTCGTGCCGTCTTCCGGGTAGAGTGAAAAATTCAGGCAGCCCAGCCCTCCCTGATGCCGCAGCAGTCACTCATCGGTAACGCGACCGCGGGTGGCCCACCTGCCCACAGCGAATAGCTCCACCCGCAGCGCCGCTGCAAACCACGCCGCCCCGCGCCCACAGATTGGCGCACGGTGGAGACTGTCGTAATACCGAAACATAGAGGCGTGTAGCATTTAGTTTCAACGGCCAAAGCAATTATTACATCGCTGCTCTTGCTATAAGGTTATCGGATTTTTCGCACTGCTATCATCTCTTTCTTGCCGGTGCTCGGCTTGCACAACCGTTCACCATCTGGATCCTCACTGTGCACGACGCTTTTGATAGGCTTCGGCCGTCCGCTCACAGTGAACGATTAAC
>JAKTUW010000044.1:0-69649 GCA_030556915.1 Wickerhamiella qilinensis
TCCCTACACGCCGCTCTTCCGCTCTGGGGTGGAAATTGGCGGATCTTTATGCCTGCTAGCCGACCTTTGCGGTTCACTGGCCCAAGACTCCTGACGAAACTAGCTCAAACTGCTGGCTTGTCTGCTGGGAAAGAGCGCGTCCATACACGGCGGCGTGATGCGGCGACAGCGGTGCTGGGTGGCATCACGTGAGCATGGTCGCAACACGTTTGCAGCCAAATCAACGGTCCCTACACCATCCTCGCTGCGGGACACCAGGCGAGCAGCGCACCCTTTTACTGCTGTATTGCAGACGACCTTGCCTTCACTGTTCATGCTGATTGCGCCGCTCTGCAATTCCCATCGCACCTTTGTTGTCTAGCTCATTTTTGTTTTGCTTTGGCTTTCTAGTTTTCGGTTTCAGTATGTCACGAGCTACTGCGGTGTTTATCGTTTCGACGGCTATAAAGCTGCTACTTTACCCTGCCTACCACTCAACTGATTTCGACGTCCACCGCAACTGGTTGGCTATCACCTCGCAACTGCCGCTGTCAGAGTGGTATCATGAAAGCACAAGCCAATGGACGCTCGACTACCCGCCATTCTTTGCATATTTTGAGCGGCTGCTCGCGTTTTTTGTGCCTAGAGCTGTTGCAGAGGATGGTGCCCTGGACATTGTGGCAGTGGGCAAGTACACCTGGCCGACGGTGGTATTTCAGCGTACAACAGTCCTTGTATCTGAGCTGGTGCTGGCAGCGAGCCTGTACGACCTGCTCCGGGCCAGGTTACCGCTAACATTGGATCAAAAGAAGGCAGTGGCTGCTCTCATTTGGCTGAGTCCTATGTGGCTGGTAGTTGATCATATCCACTTTCAGTACAATGGGATGATGTTTGGCTTGTTGATCTTCTCCATTTTGGCCGCGGCTAACGAGCGCTATCTTCTGTGCGCAAGTCTGTTTTCTACATTGTTGTGCTTCAAGCACATATACCTATATCTGGCGCCGGCCTATTTTGCGTTTCTGCTTCGAGCGTACCTGCTGCCCGATGGACTGCTTCGCCGGCCCAAGATCTTAAACGGCCTGAAACTGGGCGTGGTCACTCTCCTGCCGTTTGCCATAGCGTTCCTGCCATTCTATCGAGACATTCCTCAGCTGCTCTCGCGGATGTTTCCATTTGATCGTGGGCTCACACATGCGTACTGGGCACCAAACTTTTGGGCGCTTTATTCGTTTGTTGATCGAGTTATGGGGCTTGTCCGAGGGAATTCTACGGAGGCAGCCACGCGGGGTCTCGTGGGCCAGGTCGAATTCTCCAACTTGCCAGCGATTAGCTCCCGGATCACATTTTTTCTCACGCTGTTCTATCAGGTGCTGGGCGTTGTGCCTGTGCTGGCACGGCCGACGTTCCTGCGCTTTGCTGGCTCGTTGGCTCTGTGTGGGTTCGCCTCATTTCTCTACGGCTGGCATGTTCACGAAAAAGCCATTGCTCTCGTCATCATCCCGTTTACTTTTATCGCACTGACCAGTCGCCGTCTACTCGCGGCCTATCAGACGCTCATTGTGGCGGGCCACATATCACTGCTGCCCCTTGTTAACACGCCGGCAGAGACATTCCTGAAGTACGCGTACACGGGCCTGTATATTATTGTAGCTCTGGGCACGCTGCCGGATTTGACGGCGGCGTCAACACGGGCGAAGGCTTTCCTGCTGGAGCGGCCCGCCATGCTCTACAATGCAAGTTTCCTTGTAGTACTTCCGGGCATTGCGCTGGTAGCAGTGGCATTTCCTCGCTATGAGTTTGCCAAATTGATGCTTCTGTCGGTATATTGCGCGCTTGGTGTGTTTTTTTCGTGGCTAGGGCTGCGCACCGACTACGTCAGTATTGACCTCGCTCAAGACGAGTAGAGTAGAGGGTCCTGTATAGGGCTGGCACCCTCGAGGTATAGCAATGCCAAAGTTGAGACTAATACGACACAGATTGACGGTTCAAACGATCAGGGCATTCTCCTCAGAAGAAGCGAAATGATCAAAAAAAAAAAAAAGAAAAACAAATTTTCAAGCTATGTACAACTAATGCAAACTATGCGGTCATCAAATTTCTGTCGTGCAGATCATCATTATATTGTCAGCGCGGTCATATCGCGCTACAATTCCTTAAGAATCATTTGTAGAACCTCATTTAAGGCCCATGGCCTTGCGGCAAGACTCGCAGTACCACTTTCCCTGGGGCACTTTGGTCATGCCTATGCAATCCAGGTGAAACCACTCGATTTGGCACGTCTTGTTGTCGCAAGCGACCATGTCACCCAAGGCGGGGCGTCTACACAGGCAGTAGCGCACACGACCATCTTTGCGGGTTTTTGATGTCGCGTCTGTCCCAGAAGCACGCCGCTTGTCCTTCGCGGGAACTAGTCGGCGCGTCTGCGCTAGCGCGGTGGTCAAGTACGCAACGAGAAACTCGATTTCTGCTTGTGCCTCCGATGGCACACTTCCGTTTTTGCCCGCGGGCGGCGGTGCCACAGCCTCGGCTGTGCCGCGCGAGTACGACCTGCGGACATGCTTGTTGAGCTCAGATGTTTCTAGCAGCCCCGCTAGCACGGGGTCGGTGGCTAGGAGGCGGCGGAGCTTGTGCAGCTGCGGCCGACAGCCGCTGCGGTCCAGGAGATCTTGAACGAGTGCCAGGGATCGCGTGACCTGGGGCAGGTAATCGTTCATCGCCGTGGCGCAGCTGGGGTCGCGGGGCTGGGTGTCACAATGCTACGTTCTCGGACTCGTAGCGGGCCGTGGTAAATGTGTAGAGCGTCACCCGCTGTGGGTTAGGTTACGCGCTTGGCTGGGGTGCCGCTCACATGCTACCCAGCTGCTCGCTTGACCAGAGAGTGTGAGTTGTGAGTTTTGTGTGCCACGGATGCAGCGTGAGTCTGCCGTAATCGGGGACCGCGTCACTCAAGCGCCGGCGAGTGAACCACCTCACATATAGTTACTGCCACCGCTGTCTGCACACCTTGGGTGCCCGCAAGTCGCCATAACTGCTATGGACTTTATGGATCCTCAAGCGGCGCTCGATTTGGGCAACATCCGAGCCTCCTTGCTCCGCATGGAGGACACGATTTTGTTCAACTTAATCGAGCGGGCTCAATTCCGAGCCAACCCGGAAATCTATGAAGCCGACAAGTTTGACGGCCTCAGTGGCACGTTTTTAGACTGGATTCTTCTAGAGACGGAAAGGGTCCACTCCAAGTTACGGCGCTTCGACGCGCCAGATGAGAATGCTTTCTTCCCGGATCAGCTAGAACAACGCATCCTGCCCCCGCTAAATATGCCCAACGTTCTGGCTTCCTATCAGAAGGAGGTATCTGCCAATGCCCGCATAAAGAGCTACTACGTGTCCAGAGTGGTGCCTTTGGTGGGTGCGCCCGGTCCGAGCGAGCAGCAGAACTTCGGCAGCTGCGCGCTGGCCGACGTGGAAACGCTACAAGCCATTTCGCGGCGCATCCACTTTGGCAAGTTTGTTGCCGAGTCCAAATTTCAGTCGGAGACCGAGCTGTTTACGGAGCTTATCGAAAAAAGGGATATCAAAGGTATCGAGGACGCTATCACCAAACCAGAGGTGGAGCTCCAGGTGCTGGCACGGGTCAGGGCAAAAGCAGAGAGCTACGGCGTGGATCCCACGCTGCGGTGGTCGGAAAATGTGAAGGGTAAAGTGGACCCAGAGGCTGTTGTGGATATTTACCGTGACTGTGTTATTCCTTTAACCAAAGTGGTCGAAGTCGATTATCTACTGCGCCGGCTCGAGATCCACTGAGAATATAAATTAAGTAGCTCTGTAATATAGATTCGCGGTTCAGTGCCGCGGCTGCAGCCACAAGGTAAGAATTAGGAGACCAGTAAACGCGCCAGTCGTGAGGGCGAACGGGAGCGTGGGGAGCCAGTTGTAAGCCCAGTTGTAGATTTTCAGCATAAGGGCAGGCAGAAAAACGGAGACCAGCGAGCTGACGAAGCTGTAACATGCCATGAAAGATCCAAACTCGCCATGTGCAACGTGCTTGATTAGAGTGGCTTTCATGATCGGCGAGCCTACAGATGCCGTGGCCTCCGTTAGCGTACCGAATAGGTAGTGGGCGGGGGTCTTGGCAATCGTCAAGTTCAGGAATCCAAATGCGAAGAAAAAGAGACATACTCGGAGAAGTATAGCATCTACTCGGTCTGTCTCGTGCGAGTATGTTGTCAATCGCCTGCTAAGCCAGCTGAAAGTCGCGGGGAATCCCACTATGTACATGAATGAACGAGTTGCCGATGTCGCCGTTACCATATATCCAGTCTCTATAGCAGACCATCCGAACGCGTGCTTTAGGTATATCAGCAGCACGGGTACAAGCGAAATCATAAATTCGGAGCCCAATAATGAGCATACTAGGACAATCCGCACGTTACGACGAGATACTGGGTCAAGTATCTTGCGGAACCAAAGCATGTCCAGAATATCGCTGAAGCTCCTCTTGATCAAGCTATTGCGCGCCTGCGTGGCTGCAGAAAGCGATTCCTCAACAAAAAAGAATGTGACTACAATTGTGGCCAATACAACCGAGATTGCCACTTTGTATAGTGCCGACAGGCCGTAATTTGCGAGAATCCAGCTACCAGTAGTTGGCGAAATGGCAATTCCCGCCGTGATGCTCGCGTCCACCAATGACAACATGCGCGTGCGATCCGCGGCAACAGTAACGCTGTCAGAAAGGTACGACACAGTTAGACTGACAAGCAGCTGGATGCCCCCGCCAAGTCCATTCAGGACTTGAGGTACTATGAGCCACCAATACGACCGCGGTTTATCTCCACCAAACATCAAGTACCACTGAAGGGCCTTGATTGCTACCTGCATTGACATTGCAAACAGGAAAACCTTCTTCCGTCCTGTGCGGTCGCTGAGCGACGCCAATAGCGGGCTTGAAATCAAAGCAGTGGCACCCATTATCATCGTGGTATACATCTGAAACGACGTTACCAGCTGGCCACTAATTGGACTTTTCAGGCATTGGTCAGCTGGCACATTGACTGAATAACAGACGAGATAGTATACGAGATCAATGTCGGCGGCTACCGTCATAACCATACCAATCACCAGGAACAACACAACAAAGAAAAAGATCAGCATCTTGGGCGACAGCACCTTGGCAGACTCCTGAGGTTGGGACTCAGGGTCAACAGACGCCTCTCTATGCAGCCTGTTGTATTCATCTAGAAGAACCTCTTCCTCTTGTGCCGCGTCCAAAGCGGCCGACGACATTGTCGGAAGACGGTGCAGGTCAATTTCTGGGGGAGCAGATTATCTATGCGAGATAAGTTGATCGCTTAATCAGCGCGGCTCCAAAGCTGTAGCCTCATGCATGAGCGATGATGCACTATCTATGGCGTGATAAAGCTTGCGGAGGATTCTCCCTAGGGCATGTGCCTCACGACATGAGAACTAGTATTTCTATGCCATGTCCAGTATGGGGTTTATTTTCTAATTGAGTACGTATGCCAGTGCATTAATGCCATTGATTAATCCCAATAAAGTGCCATGTTGCCATTGCTGCAGCCTATCTGCGGTTCACTCATCCTACTAGAGGGCAGGCCGCCACTGACAGCATTATTCTCTCAATGGTTGTATGTCTTCGTATGTGTATCATAATTATCTACGCTCGTAAAATGCTTTTAGTTTGGAATAGGTATCGTGCTTCCACTCATATGAGTCGTCGTTGTTCCAGTAGATATGGCAAGCTGATACCCTAGACCACATATGCAGCCTGTGAAATCGTGCAGATGGACTGGAACCTAGCTCGGACTCTGTCAACCTATCCGTGTTGGGCGGGGCCGGGTGGCATCTCTTGCCCAGCGGTCAAAGCACGCAGAAACTGGCATTTACATTGCTTAAGATTCAACGCCCGCCTCACTAGTCAGCTAACGCACTAATAGCAAATCCGTTAGCAGCAGAGCCAGGGGCTCGCAGCGTTGCCGCCTGGGTTAGGCCGGCGCACCAACCTCGACGAAGCGGGCTCAGACCCGCATCGCGAAGGCAAAGAGTGAGCGGATTCCCGTGGCGCCAGCGACGGCATCTGACATGGAAATTCCGTAATTCACCCCACCAGTGATATCGCGCCGCAAAACAAGAATACATTAAGACAATCGCTCAATATGCCTCCTGCAGCTTTGAAGGAAACGAAAAAAAAAAGAAGCCCTACGTGGGGGTCGAACCCACAACCTTGTGATGACTTTAATCCCTCTCGGGCAACTTTAAGAGTCACACGCTCTGCCGATTGAGCTAGCAAGGCCTTATTGGATGACACGATGTAGATGATAAATATATACAATGACAGTATGCGTAACGCGCATTAATTCAACTCAAACAAATTTAGATAGATTGACATCCAGAGCATTTTTTAGAAATCGATTTATCGTGGAACTAGCGAATATCAAACTTGATGCTTTGTACAGCATTTGAGGTTTTCAGACTAATGGACAGGTACACAGAATACGCATAGCAAACAACAAGCACATCACTCGAATGAACGGTAGTAAATGCTTCAACATTTTCTACAGTGGCTTACGGACTCAGAATGTTTCGGGGCCTGGGTTTTTTTCTTTCCTTATTTTAGCTTTGTTCTGAGTGGTGCTAGTTGCTTAAGTGCTTTTTACTTTTGGGATGGCAAGTTATCCCCCTAGACTGACCCCACCTGGGAGAAGCGAGGGATAGCTAAGCGCGTTCATGCTTTCCAGAGGCGACGCAATACTAATGCATGGCACCGTAGACTTATAAGTAAGTGACATTACCCTCCTCCCCCAGGAACCTCACTTCTTTCGAAAGATAATCACGTATGTAGCTAGCTTAATTGCCGAGGTGCTTTTCATTTGACTCTCTCATATGTCTCCTCAAGACCCCTTGGTTATTCGTAGCGCTCATGATAAAGTGAGACCCTTCTGTAGACAAAAAGCAGAATCACAGTCAATTCCAAAATATTGCGCAAGAGATTTGATATATTTTGACGAGGGGAGGCAGTGGACACTCAAGTGTAATGCAGTCTGCATTATATCTTGAATTTATTACTTCGAACTGCATAGAGCGCGCTAGTGGTTTAGTGGTAAAATACGTCGTTGCCATCGATGTGCCCCCGGTTCGATTCCGGGCTAGCGCAGTTTTCTTTGACTTCGTGGCCAAGTTGGTTAAGGCGTACGACTGTTAATCGTAAGATCGTGAGTTCGACCCTCACCGAGGTCGCATTTTTTTTTTCCCTTCGACGACGCCGACCCACCTTTTGTCCTGGCACTTGGAACAATTTTGACTGCTGGACTGCACACTGCACGAATATTAGTTTCCCATTCCAAGTACCAAGTTGTCACTTTCCTCACTTTCCAAGATGATAAATAACCTGTGCGAACTAGGTGAGCTTGGCAACTAGAATGAAGAGGTGACCGGTTATCAACGAATAAACTTAATTCTTACAGAATTATACCAATCTTACTTCCCAAATCAGTCAAAGAATGTTCGGGTCTTGGAAGGCCCGAACAGCTCGAAACGGATGCGGGGTAAGGCGCCCTCGTACACAAGCTTCAAACGCTCGTCCAGCGAGTTGTCAACCCAGATACGCCCCGCCGCATCAGAGATGAGAGCACCACCGGAAGTGTCTTTTTCCAGGTACTTGCTGTCCAGAGAGGCTTCAATATCCTTGGATGTCTTGTCTTTATAGGCCTTTGTGGCCGTAGTGACTGCGGCAGTCGCGACTTCCTTGTCGGCTTCGCGAACCCTCACAAGAATCCTGGGGTCTTTTAGAACATGGAAGCCTTCCTCAATTAGACCGGCTAGAAGCGCCTCGTACTTCTTCTTATCGCTCGAGACTTTAGCAAGCTGCTCCTTGGCGTTGGCGAACACCTCCTCCAGAACATCCTCCTTCGCAGTGAGCACGTTGAAACGCGCCTTATTGGAGATCGTTGACTTAACAATTTGCTGGTCGAGCTTCGCTTGCTTGTAGCGCTGGTCATAATCCTGGTCTACCGCGGAAGTCTCGGCACGGACGATGGACGCTTTCTCGATCTCATACTCCTCGTTAGCCTTGACGCGGATCTCCTTGGCCTTTTCCTCGGCTTCCTTTTTGATGAACTCGACCATCTTGGTCAGTTCGCCGGCGACCTGGTCGTCGCTGAGACCTGTGGCAGCTGGCATTTGCGATTGAACGGGGATAGTTGGGTGACGAAACGTGGGAGCATTACATACAGGCTCCTTAGGTGGGCTCTCTCCCCTTCATAGGGCGCTGGGTGTGGCCCACGGTCAACGCCGCAATCTGGGGTGCGGAGGCTGGGACATAACGGCATCCGGCTTTCGCCCAGCCTCTGGGCCAGTGGGCTATGCCGCCTGGAGGTCACACCGGTAGAGGCAACCTAACAGGGCGCATGAACCTGGGCGCGAGCACCTAAGGATGGCAAGGATGACTTCGGAAGAGCTCTAATATCACATGCACAAATGGTAACCAGAAACTTTTGGCACCATAATTTTTAGTGCTGAATATTGCAACGCGAAAATCGCCTGCTCTCCCGTTCTGCCGGCGGACACCGAAGTACGAATTTCCCAAATCCGGCGATGCGGTGCAGTACGACTGCCCGGTCTGCAGGGTGCCAAGCCTAGCGGTGATCAGGCACAACCAGCGTGAGCTTTTATATGCCTACCCAGTCAGTCTCAAGTAAAATTACAGTCTATGCACCCATTGATCTAGACAATTCCATGGAAGCTAGCGGTCATTACGGACTCGTCCAATTTTGCCGACTTCCCTCTATGATCGGACTTCCCAGCTCTTCCAGGGGTAGGTCTCGGCCGTGCCGCAGCTCCCGTTCGCACAGTCTCACTAAGCCAAGATACTGGGGGCTGCTACTTTCAGACTGGAACTGGGCAGCAGGCTAAGAGCAATTCTGCCGAATGAGTGAAATTATTCCGCCCAATTTATCAGTCGAGGCGCTGGCCCTATCACCAGCAGAGCTGCGAGCCTACCCGCGATGGTATACCGACCTGCTTTTACGCAAGCGCTGTGAAACCGTCGCCATAGGCGATACCATGAAGTTCGTTGACAACTTTGGGATCTCTGACTCCGACAAGGATAAAATTGTGCATTTGTTGGGCAAAACGATAGTCACGCTGGAGCCTCCGCAGTTTTACGTGTTCCTACGTCTAACTGGTCATGTAGTAGAGGGCAAGACTTTGAGGAGGGAGCTGGCCTTTGTCGCAGCCCCAGTGCCACGGCCCCGCTCCATTTTGAGCAAACCACAGAAACGTACGGAGCCATCCGACGAAGATCGGCCACACACACCTGGAATCCAAAAGAATGCCAATCCATTTCGCAAAAGCGCCCGTCCTTTACCTGCCGAAAAGCCGTCTGACATGGACTCATTTTTGACAATGATGTCAGGCAAATCGAAGCGCTCTAACCGCACACGGAAACGTGTGACATTTGACTCGGGCCCTCCCCAGGTGGCTGAAGCCGCACAGCGCAGTATACAGGAGCTGTTACGCCAACAGGGCCGCGAGCTGCCCCAAGTTTTCACACCTATTCCTGCTCCTGTGCCCCCTGAACGGTCCCTGGCCCAGCAAGCTCCTGAGGAAGACGAACCCGAGCCCGATAACCAATTTGCGAACGTCAATATCGATAGTGTGCTCCACCACGGCATATCCACCCTACCCAGCCCACCTCCGCCTCGGAAGTTGACACCGCTTGCTCCGAATTTCACTGGCCCTAGCGAAATGCAACAACTAGGGATATTGCCTCAAGGTGCATCACTTTCTAGTGTTAGTGACCAATCTTTTTTGGCCCCGCCTGGAGACTCTACCCCTCGCCAGACTTCACCTTTCAACCTTAACAACTCAGTCAACCAAAACCAAAGTCACCTAGGAGTACCTGCGACATTTTCTCCCCAGTTTCTTGGACCAAATCTCTCTCCACAAGTTACTGGCAGGCTCTCTCCTCAAGTCACAGGTGGTATTTCTCCTAACCTTACTGGACAGCAGCCAACTTTCAGACAGCCATTTGCTATACAGAATTCTCAAAATTCACATCAGTCGTCGCAAATAAACCAACAGGGCCAAATGTTCAATACCCCCCATATGCCCGCATCACTTGGCTCGCATTCACCAGAGCCATTTCAGTTCCCATACGAACCCAGTCAAGCCAATTTGGCACTCAAAGCACCTCCTCGCGCCCCTCCTAGTCGAAACTCTACTCGGTCCCAGCAGGGAATTTCTGGCGCCGAGTTTCTCAGCTCGGTTGCCGTGCATGGCGCGACTCGTGAGCAATCGCCAAACCTTTCTCAAGGGGTCTTTCACCCTGTAGCCAAAGCCGAAGGTGGAATTGCTTCTACAAACCCCATTGGAAGACAACATTCTCCTTCCAATTTCGATCCCCGCCTAAATGACTTTCGAGTACAGCCCCCGCCGGCTTATGGACGGGCTAATCCTTACGAAACCCAGACATTACGGAATCAGGTGAACGATATCTCTCAAATGCCGTGGTAACCTCCCCATCTCCAATTTTGCAGCCATTGAATGCTTTAAGCAAAATTCAAGACATTATGGGTGTCGTTCGACTATTTGCACAGAAAAAGTCTTGCTAACGGCTGTTTGAACGTCTCGTGCATTATGATCCGGTCCACGCAGAACCGATTTGTGACTAATATATGTCTAATCACGTGGCTCTCGGCCGCTCGCCTCCGGGTATTGTTTACATTTCCTGTATTGCTGGCAGCCACGTCCCTTTGCCATGGATACTTTGAGGATTCTTTTGAGGCCCCGTGAGAGTATAAGCATTCCACAGTGGAGCGAAAGGGGTGATGATGATCCTGTTGACCTACTTGTCAATGCTCTTTTTTACATGTTTCGCCGCTTCGGTATCGCTGCGAGCACTTTGGTGGTGAACGGTGGAGAGATGTACCTGAAATCGGTAGAGATTAGCGGGATTGGCACTGAGGATTTGGAGAAATTGGACCGAATGTATAATGTTCCGGGTTTCAAGCGCCTGATTGTTGGTGACCCGCACAGGGTACTAGTGGACTGGGCGAAAAACCGATTTAGGACCATGCTGATTTTGCCCCATCAACCACAGATGGAACGACTCCCTCATTTCTCCGCGCAAGGCTTTCGCTTCGTGGTGCTTCCACCTGATGCGAGCCGTGACGAGTATGTTCGGACTTTAGCTGCGTCTGATATATATGTCGAACACAATCTCCCGACAGAGGTACGTCAGGGTGTTGCTCGCAAGCTGTGGGACGATAATCGTCCATGTACTCGGGAAGAATCGGTCGCGGTCGTAGTAGGATTTGCTCGACAGCTTGGAATTGAAGTTCAGGTAGCTAGGCTGTACAAGGCCTCTCTGCGTCCAAGTTATTCAGCTAGATCGCGAAGCGAATCTCCGGAGCGTGATGAAGTCTCCTCCACCAAGCTCAAGCTCAAGGCCATGCCGTCTAAACATACGCTACAAGGTGGTGATCCTGTTTTGAGCCCCTCTCTCAGTCCTGTAGCGCTTCAGCCACATCCTGGCAGCGCCACGCATGGTGGCCTACCGAGCAGCCCCACATTACGCATGGGTCGTACTCCGACAGACCGCTTGTCACCGATACCGCTTGGGTCCCTATCGCGATCGACATCTCCGTCATCACCCCCCACCCGCATCCGCCTCTCGGCAAATTCGCCCGGACCCGCATCAGGAATCTCTGCTATGCAGAGCTCGCAGGGATCGCCAGCTCCGAAGCTTAGACTGAAACCTTCACTCTCTGCGATGAGGCTGCCACGTCCGGAGACGCGCAGTCCGTCGCCAAGCATTAGTGGGACCCCCAGCTCGCCTAGTAAAGAGCTCATCAACGATGCTGATAAGCGAACCCTTTTGTCACAGGCACGACTGGCAGTCAAGGCTCGTTTGGAGCGCGAGCAGGCTGTGCTTGGCTCATCGAATCTTTAATGGATCCCTTTTGAGTCATTTTGCATATGTGCATATATTTATAGATAACTTCGAAGACCATTGAAGGAACTTATATTCATTATATCTTCCAATCTGAATTTGCGGTGTAGTGTCTTTTATGTTGATGATCCTATGGAGCTTTTTAGGGCTTGGCTCGACATGACAATAGGAAATATTCTCAATGCGTATATATTTTGAGGCGAACATTGGTGCCCCCAACATCCTGCGGGCAGGCAGTCACTATCTCTGCCAGGTAAGCGTATTAATTGATTAAGTTACGAATAGATCAATACGTCTCAAGTGTGCAGTTCTTCTCATTATTTACAGTTATCACCCGTGGACGGGCCTGATAGCAGGGGCTCAGCCCAGTCGCTCAGCCTCTTGGCCCCGGTCCTTGCTCCGCCTACTCCCTGCCGCCTACCCCAAAGGGCGTATTAATAAACGCCGGAGGCCAGCTAGTCTGGAAGAGGTGATCTATATACGTATCGTTCGGCATGGATGTAGGCTCGCAATCCAGCAATTCTCTCATCCTTTATGGATTGAATCGAGGTGAGGTGATTGAATGGGCGGAGAAGATCAAACGATTTAACCCCATCAATGTGATCACGCTACCGAGCTTTGCCAGAGTTTTGGTCATCTTCAAAGACGCCACTGCGGCTGAGGATGCGGTATACCAACTGGAAAACCAAATTTCTATAGCTTTCGCCCCAGACGTGCCCTTGGATAGTGAACCTTTGCATTTGGAGGTACCCGATCGGGGTGAGATGCTGTTTATCAGCCCTCCTGCTTCCCCCAAGCAAGATTGGATTTCCGTACCGGAAGATCCGCCTAACACTAAGACCCACTTCGAGGAAGAGCTTTCTGAGCGTCTACGCAGAGTGATATTTGACCCCGAGGCGTTCACAAATGGGCCAAATCTGCCATCACGGCGCGTTGTTCTCCAGCCTGCTGCAGGCAGCCTCCCTGGCATTGCAGTGGAGACAGTCGAGTCCTGCGTCCCTAGCTCCGCGGTGCTTCCTAGGACCTCACTTCCTGAAGCAATTGGGAGCGAGCGCAGAATGTAACGCAGCCATACTACGTCCATGGCATTATTTATTCATAAGTATTTTTTTATAAATATGTGGCATGCATTGGTGCGTCATGCCGCCAGCTTATCTGCAGGGCCAAATGCTCTCCCTAGGTCGCTGGCTACTTGGCTCTCAGACCCATCCTTGTACTGAGCCTTGAAAAAGGTGTAGTGAAGCACAATGTCGTTAGTGTTTGCGAGCGCAGGATCACGCGCGTAATCTGGGTCAATAAAAAAGAACACGGGCATATCTACCTCTTCTCCAGGCATTAGAAGCTGCTCCTCAAAACAGAAGCACTGGATTTTGGAGAAATAGGCGGCTGCCCTCTCAGGGACAACCGTGTATGTCGCCATCCCTATCAGAGGCTCCGTGCCTGTATTCTTTGCCTTGTAAAATGCAAGGGCCGTTTCTCCGGGAAGCACCTGAACTTCCCGTTGCTCGGGCCGGAATTTCCAAGGCATATGCGAGGAGACCTCAGAGGAAAACTTAACGCTAACGCGCTGTTCGCGGTCAACAGCTTTCATTCGCTCTGGAGAAAACTTCGAGGAATCGGTGATAGGTGTCCCACCAAATCCAGTTCGAGAGCAAATTGCTCTGTACAGCGGGACAGAGGCGTAAGCTAGGGTAGCTGCAAAAATGATCGTTGAGGAGGCGTATAGTACGCCAGATACAACGTTGCGTCTTTGCCTAGCAGTCCGTAAATTTTGTAGATGCAGAATCTGCTCTCGAGAAAACTTGGGGTTCCCTTGAGAATATGCCCTACGGAGCAAAGTCCGTCCGGCAAACAGGCGTGACATACCCAGGTCGGCACTGGCAAGCATTGAGGTCGCGAAGTTACGAGAAGCGTAGTAATCAGAAATGGATTGGGTAGCTTCTGGGAGACAGCCAAGGTAAGCGTGCCCAAAACAAGCCATCAAAACACACTCAGGTAGGGAAAAATTTCGTGCTAACTAACCAGTATAGATATGTTTGTAGTCAATTGGCGATTACTGGAACAGGGAGAACCACCATAATTGGTCACCAAAAGCCTTTTCTTTGGCAGCGCGCTCCACCGGGTTCTTGGGGTCACCGCGAACAGCAAAGCCATGAGAAACGCCGGATGCCAGAGTAGTAAAGTAGCGAGCTCCAATCTCGGCTAGCACAGCCTCAGTCTTTGCCCGGGATTCAGTGGTATAAATGTCATCAGTCTCCGCAGCACTGATCAGCAGAGGATTCTCAATGGCCCTGATCTCCTCAATCTGAACAAACGAAGGATGAGCAGCGGCAGCAACATCAATCTGTTTACCATGAAGCAGGCGAATGGAATAACGAGCGCCGAAACAGTAACCAACACTAGCAATAAACTTGGGTCTCAATTCAGACTTAATGGCCTTGAGCACAGTATCCACAATCGGCTGCGTCTGTTCCACACCGTGTTTGGCGATCCACTTCTGGAAATCAAAATCATCGCCCTTGTTGAGAGGAACGTAATCACCACCATAGATATCTGCGGAGATCACATAGTACCCTGCTTGGGCAAAACTGTCCGCGACCAGCTTCGCATTGATAAACTCAGGGCCAATCACGTCAGGTAAGAACAACAGCACATTAGAAGACGACCGGTCACCCGTAATGTAGGACTTTACACCAGCAAATTCAGTGATAGTCCCTTTAGGTTGGCCCTCATGTTGGAATCCAGTAGCGCAGCAAGCCGAAGGAGGGTTGGAAGCCATTCTTGTTTGGTTAGCGTGATTGTTGGGTTAAGATGGTAGCAACTAGCACGTTATAATAGGCTGCGAGGGCATTATAGGTATGATGTTAGGGTTCGGATCGGGAACACCGCCAACCCGTTACCGGAGACAGTAGCATCATATTAGGGCTTAGGGCTATATTCAACCCAACCTGAACTTTCCAATCCATTAAACCCATAGGCTTACGGTGTTTGTGTTCTCCAGCTGAGCAGTTCATTACTGACGAAGAAGCCGACAAAAAACTAAATCAATATGTCTGACGTTGAGAACGCTCCTGCTGAGGTCGAAGTGGCCGCTAACGCCTCTGCCCCTGGTGAGATCACCATCGAAGATGCCATCAAGGGTGTTCTTCATAACGCTCTGATTCACCAGGGTCTGGCTCGTGGTCTCCGTGAGGCCGTGAAGGCTCTGGCCACTGGCGAGGCCCAGGTTTGCATCCTAAATGAGGCTGTTACTGAGGATGGCTACTCCAAGCTGATCGAGGCTCTGTGCAACGAACCCGAGGAGACTATTCCTCTGGTCAAGGTTGCAGACGGCAAGAAGCTCGGTGAGTGGGCTGGACTGTCTAAGCTTGACCGTGAAGGTAACGCCCGCAAAGTCGTTGGCTGCTCCTGCGTCGTCATCAAGGACTGGGGAGTGGACTCGCCCGAGCGTCAGGTTCTGCTGAAGTACTTCCAGTCTGAATAGATCTATTTAGTATTTGTAGCATAGCACTGGTCTCGTGGCTCAATGTCTGATAACAATTTCTTGTGGTCCAAATATCGTTGAATCAATTTAATTTCTGCGTATGAGTGTGTACGTGTCCAGTTAGTTGGGACCCAAATCCCTTCAATCTGAGTCTGCTTCAGCATAATCGGGAATATCATCTGGAGCTTCATGTGCCTCAGGGACAACGGGTGTCTGATCATCACTGGGCGCATTCCCTTCTTCAATGGTCTTTGGATTTTCTTTGAAAGATTTGATTCTTGGTAATTTGAGATCACCGGTCGTCAACAATGAACCGTGAATGACTACGGTTCGTCCATTGACATTGAACTGCTTGACTGTGAAGTGCTGCTTTCCCGAAATGGGATTTCCCTCGTCATCTAACCAATATCCAAGCGATTTTCCATCACCCTCATCGTCGGCAAAGTGGTGGAACGTCCATGTGTCCGGTATATCTTCTCGCTTGATAGTAGCATTGAAAGTGTCCAGTACAAGCAATGCAATATGACTTGGACTCTGTACTCCAATCCAGCCAAAAATAAAATCTGCTTTTCGAGGCATCCAAATGAGGAGTTTGGTTTGGATCCATACGAAAGAAAACGGACTATCGTTCATGACTTTGGCTACTGCTGGCCCCCCAGGGGTCTCGTCTTGTCCCAGAAACACCAAGTCGTAGTGAGATATAACTATTCCTTCAACAGCGGGGCAATATGTCATAATCAAAGGATCAAGATGTACTTTTTCAATACCGGTCTTAGGCTCGAGAGCAAACGCAGGTGCGAGCGAGACGTACATCGCCGTAGTAACCTCCCTAAAGCATTGTGCGAGACCGTCAGCGTCCTGAGGGTTCTTAGAGAGATCGTTTATTATTGACTTCCTTCTCCGTTTTATTGTAGTTTGTCCATTAGAAGGATTTTTTCTCTTGACCATGGTCCTTCCAAAGACGCCAAGGCCTGGCAGATTGTAAAAAAAATTATATAATCGGGCCAAGGATAGGTGTGATCCATGTACCAAAATATCGAAATGCATGCGATTGTAGCTACATGATACCCGTTCAATTTAATCATTTTTCAGAGTAATACTATATTTTAGCTATAGTCCCGTGTCCCTGGAACAGCCCAAATACAAAGGGGTATCTTAGCTAGCTAGCAATATGATCACAGTCTTCAGTTCGAGAGAGAACTGGTAGCAACTGATCGTTACGTATCGACAGAGATAAAACATCAGCTCAGGTTTACCTCTTCTGAATAAAAGCTATAGTCCACAATTGCTCCTTGGTCGGCAAATTTGTGCATAGTTTGAATGCTCAGAATGCCCAAATTATCAAAGCGGATGCTGACTCGTTCTGCCGTGCGAACACCTTCTTTGATTTTGCTTAGACGATGGAAATCGTACGTGAATACGGATCGTGTCTCGATATGTAAAGTCTCAAGCGGCTTGCCATAGCCAAAGGTTCTAAGTGCGACCGTAGAGTTCGCAACATCGCCTTTGCCAATAAATAGTAGACCTGGTGAGGGGGAATCAGATGCATAAATGGTGAGCTGCGTAGTTTTTATGGCCGCAAAGTCACGTAACCACTTTCTGAAGGACTTTCCTTTAATGATAGCATGCATCTGGATGCTAGAGCGATCTAACTGTGGACCTTCGTGCATTGATAGACCGTCGCCTTCCACATCCTGGGGAAGATAAATATCGAAACGGCATGTCATTTTCATCTTTCCAATATCACCAACCAGTAAAAGCTCTTGACCAGGGTTATACGATAGCGTATAACCGGCCCGTGCCGAGCGCCGAACGCCCGTATCACTTTGACGGTACTCATGCTCATCAACTGTGGCCAAGCCGCGCCCGGAATCGTGTCCACGGCGTTCTCTGGCTGAGTATCCCAAGTCGCCTCCTCCTCCGAATGATATGTCACTTGCGACCCGGAACGATTCGTCCCATTCTGCACTTAAATGTAGAACTCGTAAAAGGGCAGGTAATGAGATGCATATAGTAGACGCCTCTTGTGAGCTGATAAAAGAGTCCATCCTGCTGGTATCTTCAGATACCTTGAACGACGCCAACATATTTTCATCCAGTAAAACGGATCCTATGCAAGCTTTGGCAGCGTCGATCACTTGAAGCCACAAGCCATTTTCCGACATAGTGATGTGGAGCACATTGTCCAGTGGACTCAGCGCATGAAGGATTTTGTACAATGTATCCGCTCGCGCAGCTTTAGCCACGAACCACGGAGCCATTCGACACCTGCGCGAGGCTTTGTTGGAAAATAAATGTGGATGATGCGCGCGCTACGGGCGGCTGTTTACTTACCTCAGCCGTGCCGGCATGTAGGCGGCGGGGCGTGCATGGGTAAGCTATTCTCTCGCAGCACCAGTAGTCCTCACGCTTTAATGGCCATGGGACGGTCCAAAAAGGCCATATCCGCGGTTATATTCGGTGGTACAGTATTTGTGGCAGTTTCCCTTTATTTTTATTCAAAAATCTCGTCCAATGGAGCGACCAGGCAGAGTGATGCTATCGACCCCACGACACAGAAGCGTGGCAAACAGAGGAAGCCCGGCAAGGTTGTCGCCGTGCTGCGTGGTAACCAGGTTGGTCAGGTCCGTTCCATATTAGAACTCTATGATAATTCAGTTGTTGTGGGCACTCCTGATCTGAGACTGCCATCTGATTTCGAACCGGATTTATCTCACCGAGTCATTGAGACTGAAACAGAATTCGGATGGTCGCATTTGGTTAAGCATTTACGGCCGGATGTGGCATTTATTGCGAATGGATTGGACGGGAAAGCCCTAAACGGGTTCGTGGGCAAAGTTCTGAGTCTAGATACGGAGCTACATGCCCTTGAGTAAGAAAAGAAATCACCTGCCGATTGGTGCACTTTAGAAGTGTGGCCTGTGATAAAAATGAAAAGCGCTCACAAGTCTTACCTTGTGATTTTCCAGTATAAGTGGGCATTTCGTTAGCAGTACTGGTGATAAATAGTCATTACAAATGATAGATACGTTCCTGAAAGTGTCAACAGCTAAACCTTCTGGTTCATCTGATGAGACTGCTCTAACCAGCGACCGGCCATCGAACGACTACCAGAGCTTGTATGTGGAAGCAGCCCCGACATATGAATTTGACGGGCAGACTCCATTTTGCGAAAGTTGTATAAAGTCCCCACCACGGCTGTGAGTAGCACAATGGCAGAAACGAACGCCATTCCCCAGTTAGTCTCTTCAATCCAATTTTCCAGGTTCATTCCATAGAGACCGGCGAAAAAAATGGCTAATGTAAAGCTCACAGTAGCAATGCTAGTTCTAAGCCGAAAGAGCATAAGCGTGTTCCTATTCGAGTCGATCATCATGCTTACAATCTCCCCAGTGGTCGCGACGTCAATGGCGGCTAGGCGCGCTTTTTGAACGAGCTCATCAGCTTGTTTATAATAGGTCTCCAATATGAGCTCAATATCGTGAGTATCGCTGTCTCCCGTTACACCCTGTTTGGGTTCAGTGAGGTACATATTTGCCACGCCTTCAGAATCCTCCAGTGCATCATCCAGCGCATTTCGTATTGCCATAGCTTGTCGATGAAACGCATCCAGAGCTTTGGAATCCACTAACAGCTCGTATAATTTAGTGCGATCAACTCTTTCCTCAAGTTCCTTCAATATTGCATTAATCCCGGCGAGCACTCGCGAAAGCTCGACGTCTAAAAATGCAGTAACGTGGACCAAAACAATCTCCAATGCCTTCTGTTCATAAACTTGACCGCTGAGGCCCATGCTTTTGTCCGAGTTCGATTGTGCGTCAGGATTACTGCTGAGTTTAGCTTGGAAGTCGTATATCAACATACTGAGACGTTCAGCAACATTAGGATCCTTGCTTTCGAAGACCAGTACGCGATCACGACGGATAAGAACGCGGATGTCTGTAATACTAACCAGTATGTTTCCTCTGTGTACTAGAATACGTGGAACCAGTGCACTCTGCCCATCAACATGCCGAAGATCACGGGAATGCAAGCCATAATCTTTGAGGAATCGTTTTCTTGGAATCTTCGCTGCCACACTTTCGACCTTGCCAGCGGCGTCGAACATCGTGTATGTTAACGGAGGCTCCACCGTACTGTAGCTTCTTGATATTCGGTGCATTACTGGTGGTCGCATCAAGGCTGGCCTCGCCAAAGATTTCAGCAGGCTCCGCATTGTTTTAATCTAGTGGCTAGACTGGAAGCCGCAACACAGTACTGCCAAGCGTCTACTGGGGACAAAGCGCTGATTCACTTACTAGGCCACGTGATGGAGGGTAGCAGGGGCCGGGCGGCGAGGAAGAAATGTGCAGAGCCTTGATACATCACTCCTCCATTGACACAATCCATTCCTGCGCAATTCAAGATCCTCAAAACTTGAACCGCGTATCAAGAGGAGTACACAGCACCCTCCCGATGCTAACGATTATTCATTGTACATGCGAGACGATTAGGCAGTATATAATGCGAATAAAATAGCTATCGCTATAATGCGAGGTACCCTACGACGGCAAACGACACCGGATACGACACCATTGGCGACAGGAGCTCGATAACGCTTGCAGGAGGACTCTAGAAGTTGAAGCCACCCTCCGGCTTATTCTGCCCGCCAAACCCAAACATACCGTCCGCGGTCTGCGGCTCCAAGCCAGTATCAGCCTCGGCGCCATCGTCACTAAAGAACTTGGTAATCAAGCTGTATGCACGCCGGTAAATCTCTTCATTGGCATTGTGTTGCGCGTCATTCATAGCATCTAGTCCACCAGCTTCTTCCACATACATGGCGTATTCGTTGACCGAGAGGTTGTGTTGGTTCTTCTCCGTTTCGCCAACACGAAGGATGTTATCAAGCCCATCAAGTGCAACTTGAATTACACGATTGTCGGGGCTTCGGATCAAGTCACACAAGGGCTTGATACAACCTTGCGAAACTAAATAGCGGATCTGTTCAGGGCGGTGAACGGCGCCAGAAGTGGCGTTGGAGATAGCCCAGCAAGCCTCACGCTTAGTCTTGAATTCCGCGGCAGTCATCAAATTGATAAGGGGTGGAATAAGGTTGTTGTCAATCACGGCCTGAACTTGGCTGGGATTGCCAGCTGTGATGTTAGATAAGGTCCAACAGGCTTCACGACGCAGTGATTCCTTGGGAGAAGACAAAAGACTCAAAAGACGAGGCAAAGCACCACTATTAATCACGACCTGTGTCTGGTAGTCGGTGCCAGTTACGACGTTTCCGATAGATCGCAATGCAGGCGTTTGCACGTTGTGGCTAGGGTGGGGAAGAAGCTCGACAAGTCGAGTGGTAATTCCGGCATCAATAACAGCCTGTATCTTGTTATTTGCACCGTCGCTCACATACGACACCGCCCAGCACGCGTCAGCTACAATTTCGGAATCGTTTTCGTAAAGCAGGCGAGCCAAGGTGGGCACGACGGATTGAATACTCTCCCATTTAGGCTGAGGGTTACGACCACGGCAAAGGTTAGAGAGTGTCCACGTCGCATTGCGCTTGAGGGACACGGAGTTCGATTCATGGATGACGCTGAGCAACTGTTGAAGAGCGCCAGCACTCAACACCTGGTCACGGAAATCAGGTGAATCACCAGCAATGTTTCCTAGGGCCCAAGTAGCTTGTTCCCGAACATCGGATTCGGGAGACTGCAGTAAAGCCACAAAACTTGGAATCGCACCAGCCTGGACCACAGCCCGCGTTTGAGACGAGTCACCCGAAGCGATGTTAGTTAGAGACCAGGCAGCCTCAAACTGAATCAGATGGTTTGCGCTGGCCAGAAGCTCCACCAAACGGGGGACTACGCCACTTTCGATGACAAGCTGAATGGGAGGATTCTGTTCCTTGGACAGTAGCTTCCGAAAAGCCATAGTGGCGGACAATTGGTCCTCTTCAACATGCCCAAATATCTTTTGGATCAGCTCGTTGAGCCCGGGAGCATTCGCTGCCGCGCGCGAGCGATCCTCTTCATCATCCGAGTCGGAGTCGGAGTCCGCATTGGATGCGACAGTGTTCACGCGACGCTTGGCAACGCGCTCCTCACGTTTAGCCTTGCGAATTTCTACTTGCGCTTCCTCGCGTCTGCGTCGCAGTTCATCAGCACTGAACGCACTCCGATTTTTGAAATTGGTCCGGCGGTGCTCGGGCACAAAGCGCGACACCCCTGCCTCCGAGGACTCCATTGTAGATCGAAAAGTTTGCTTCTGTCAGCGTTCGGGAGGTGACGGGGGACAGGCCTCGTAACCGCCCCACCTGAGGTCAGAGGGCATGCCCCTTTTCTCAATCACGTGCTACCCCCGCCCTTGTCGAATTGGATTTCAATTTCGATTATGCTTCTACTAACTGGGCTCACCGCAAGGTCGTTTTGGGCGAGTCTATTGCGAGTGTGACTTTTCACGCTGGCAGCAGTATGCTAGCTGTAGGCACCAATACTTGTGTCGAGCGACTCCCTGAATCAACTGAGCAGGATGGAGACGACTCGGAAATGCTTGATGAAGCTGACGGGCCGCCTTTGCCGCGGTAGCTCGTGGTAGCAGCGTCAAGCTGATCTCACCGGAGAGCATTTTGTCAGCTCCGCTATAGCCAGGGGTGTGTGTGTGTGTGCTATATATACATACATATACGACACTGCCCTCTCTCACTTGAACGATACTTCTCCTCTTTGTCACGAAAACTAAAATCATGATTACGTTATAGTCACTTATGACGTCATAATAAACGAATTAGTTAATATACTCTGTTATTATGTCATTTTTAACTGTAATTATGTAATTACCTATATTATTTTATGTAATGTTTTTACTTTTGTGATATAAATATTGTATTTCTAATTAGATTACTTAGATATTTCTTTTATACAGTTTTCTTTGTCACGAAATTCTTACCTCTCATTGGTCAGACGTTAACAATTAGATAAATTATATAAGATTTTGGTCATCAATTGATTATTCTTGTGTTACGTAATTAAAGTAACGTTTGTTATGTAAGTGATGTGTCATTTTTGGCATAATCAATGAATCAAGTTTGTCTTTCTCTGCTTGAGTCATCAACAGGTACCTACGTAGTCTGCACTAACTCAAAAAACCCAATGATAGCGCAGCCGACTCGGTAGACCAGTCGGCGCAACCAAGAAGAATATGGCTCGGACGTACGTCTGGGAATGTACGTCTGGGAATGTATCCCCCTATGTAAAGTGATCTATGTACATTGAAATGGTCGAAGAACCGAGAAATTCAGAATCCCATTCCTCCGCCCATGCCGCCCATGCCGCCCATGCCGCCCATACCACCTGCAGGAGCACCAGCAGGGGCAGGAGGCTCAGGGGCATCCACGATGGCGCACTCAGTAGTTGCCAGAAGCGAAGCCACGCCAGCAGCATCTACGAGTCCAGTGCGCACGACCTTGAACGGGTCAATCACTCCAGCTGAAATCATATCCGTGTACGAGTCGGTGGCTGCATTGTAACCCAAAGTAAAATCCTTGGAGTAGTCGTCCAGCAACTTGCCAACAACAACAGCACCCTCTCCGCCAGCATTCTCAACAATAGTGCGGGTCGGGCCACGGATGGCATGCTGGATGATCTGAACACCCAGCTTTTGATCGAAATTCGCAGTCTCAACCTTGTCAAGGATAGCAGAGGCTTTAAGCAGGGCAGTGCCACCACCCGGCAAAATGCCCTCTTCAACTGCAGCACGAGTCGCATTCAAAGCGTCGACGAACCGGTCCTTCTTTTCGCCAACCTCGACCTCAGAACTACCGCCGACCTTAAGCACAGCGACACCTCCAGAGAGCTTGGCAAGCCGTTCCTGCAGCTTCTCCTTCTCGTACTCCGAAGTGGAAGCATCCGAAATATAGCCGCGAATCTGTTCAACACGCTGCTGAATACCATCCTTAGAACCCTCACCATTGAGGATAATTGTATCGTCTTTGGTGATGGTTACCGAGCCGGCGTTGCCGAATAGTTCAGGGGTAGCATTCTCGGGCTTGATGTCTAGCTCCTCCGTGAAAACCGTGCCTCCAGTCAGAATAGCAATATCACCAAGAGTGTTCTTACGGTTGTCTCCAAAGCCGGGAGCCTTAACAGCGGCAACCTGTACCTGGCCCCTCAGTTTATTGAGAATGCATGCTGCGAGGGCCTCGCCATCCACGTCTTCCGCAATGATCAGCAGCGGGCGACGAGTACGGTTTGAAATCTCAAGGGCAGGAAGAACATCTGCAATAGCAGATACCTTTTTCTCAGAGAGCATAATCAAGGGATTCTCGAACTCGACCTTGGCCGACTTCGCGTCGGTGATAAAGTAAGGCGAGATATAGCCGCGATCAAAGCGCATACCTTCGGTGACCTCAAGCTCATCCTGAAGTGTCTTGCCCTCCTTCACGGTGATCACGCCTTCCTTACCGACCTTTTCCATGGCGCTTGCAATCATTTTGCCAATGTGCTGATCTCCATTGGCCGAGATAGTGGCAACCTGAGCAATCTCCTCCGAGGTTGTGATCTCCTTTTTATGCGACCGCAAAAAGTCGACCACGGCCTCAACAGCCGCCTGGGTGCCCCGGCGCAAATCCTGGGGATTGCAGCCAGTAGCCACATTTTTCACAGACTCCGTAAAGATGTGACGTCCCAGGACCGTCGCGGTCGTGGTACCGTCTCCTGCAGCCTCATTGGTTTTTGAGGCAACGTCCTGGAGAAGCTTGGCACCTAAATTTTCAAATTTGTCCTGAAGAGTGATGCTCTTGGCGACAGTCACACCATCCTTGGTGATTTTAGGAGAACCAAACGACTGCTCAATGAGAACATTACGTCCTTTGGGCCCCAATGTCACAGAGACAGCCTTGGCCAGAATGTCAACGCCATTGAGGAGCGCAGCGCGACCCTCAACTCCAAATTTGAGCTCCTTATGCGAATAGAAACGCACGCCACGAAGGGCAGCGTTACGTGCACCAATAACGCGTTGCATAGTAAACTTCCGTTCAAGGGCAAGAAATTTTATGCTCTAGGCGAGTGGGGTGAGGGGGGTTGATATAACAACGGGACTTGGAACCTCGTGGAAATTTTCCACGTGGTCTTCCGGGTAACACAAGCGTTGGGAGAGAGCATGAGTGTTCGACCCGTACTGGTACCATGCATCGCTAGTGGCCCTGCTACTCGACCACGAAAACCACAGGTCAGTCAAAATAATAGACAAGCTTCCGAGATACTCTTATAGCTTTTTTTCTCTTCCCCAATTGAGTGAGGCTGTCCCCAATTTTACTGGCAACCAGTAGATTATCGAGTCAGGGCACTATTCCCGCCTCGCAAGTCAGTTCATTACTATAGTGACATATCATTGATGATGGATATTTATGCGGCTGAACTATGAGTCTTATACGGATGCATCAATTGTTGCGATAAATATATGATTGGAGCACCTTGATCATGTTGGATCGTAGAAAGCTCGGTATGGTAAACTGGAGAGCAGAGTGGATCACGTGCGCACAAAAAAAATTGGGAGCGAGGAAGACCCAAATTAAATTCTCACTTTTTTGAGACGCTCCACACCCGATTGATGCCGGCTGTTAAGCTTAAAGGGCTGGTAAAATCACCACCAAAGGACCAAGATCCTGAGAGTCTAGATTTTGAAGATGCTAGTTTGTTATTAAGGCCAACCCCACAAGCTCGCTCGCACTACACCAGCGTCAACCCCGGCAAACTCAGGTCGCATGCTCCTGATTCCACAGATATGTACAAGCCGGTTCGTATTTCAAGAAATAGGCTTGATGGCGACGAAAACCATTCTGATTATGAGTCCAAAGCAATGTCGAGTAGTGACGAAGAGGGCGGTCAGGGTCCAAACGACAACGGTCCTGAAGGTAGTAGCTCACAGAACACAAGCAGTCTCGAAGAAGAACATGATAATGACGCTGTATATGAAAGCACCTCGGTGGAACCTTCCAGTAAGCCACTAGACCATGCGGGTAGCAAGGTTTCCGAAATTCTTGAGAATGAAAAGAAGAAGCTTGTATCGCATTTGGCGGAGGTGCGGCAAAAAGAAGTTACCAGTGGTAAAGCAGTAGATGCCCAAATACGCCTGTTTGAAGGACTATTGGATATTCGGCTCACACTTCAAAAGTTATTCTCGCAAAGCAATCTCTTGGAGACGGGTGGGCAATACCGCACATCCCTCGATGCCATCATTCGCGTCCTGGTTGCCATCCTCAATCTCAGGAAGAAGCTTAGCTCTGCTGATAATGAGCTAACCCTGTCAAAACGTACCTTTTCTGAGCTCTGTGAAGAAACTAAGAGTCTCGATGATGCCCTTGCCGATACTCGAGAGACAGTGTTGTCAATGTGGAGTCGAAAGGTGCGCCTTTCAAATGCATCTTCTGCTCTGCAGAGCACAAAATTCAAGTCTTTGAACCAGTCAGCGGAAGTTCAAGTTTCTGCGGCACTTTCAGATATGGACAAGCTCATTCAGCGCACTCGGATCAATCGAGCATCATCAACGGCTGCCCCCTCAGATCAAGCCCGAAGCATACCCATTTATGACGACTCTGATTTCTATCAACAGCTTCTTAAAGAGCTTGTGGATCGCAGGATGGCTGATTCTGCTCAACACGACGGTATCCGGTGGACTGCAAACAATGCCAAAGCCAAGAAGACGAGAGATAGCCGCACTTCGAAGGGGCGCAAGTTAAGGTATGACGTCCAAGAAAAGGTGCAGGGTTTCGATGCTCCTCGCCAGGTATTCAACTGGACAGATGGTCAAGCAGAGGAGCTATTCTCACATCTTCTCGGCCAGCGGCTCTCAGTCGCCGATAACGACGCGGTCAATTCTAGCAGCGATGCTGAATCAGAAGAGTTGGCAGCCGACGGATTCACCCTCTTCGCATAGAAACCTACCTCCCTTGGCTTCTGATTAATTTATGGTTATCTAGTTTATTGTTTTATTTCTGCATAACTAGGCGCGTATCACCTTTCTTCTTCCATTTATTGCCCTCACACGCATATATATATATATATATATATATATGGAGCTTCGAATAGCCCAAACCCTCGTTCGCGGGTGAGACGGCTAAGTAGGTTGATTTGGCGGGCGCTGATCTGAGTCAGGTCAAAAGCCGACGCGTAAATATCAGCCATGTATGGGGATCAGGCGGACAGACTCGCGCAGGAAGCGAGAATATCTACTAACCTTGGTCGTCTAGGACTCTACCAGTCTGATTCTGTACGCAAGTTGATGCGAGAAACACGAGAGATTTCCCAGCGCCTTGAATCCCTGGCTCAGGAGCACGACGTGTCGATTTCCTCGCAAGATCGCTCAGCTGCCAGCGCATACTTCTTTTATCAGCTCATATTGCACAGAAACAAGCGTTGTGGACTTGCATACCACCACCATCGTGCCAGCTACCTTCAGGAGCAGGTCTGGTCGGAAACAGACATCCCTGAATCAGGCAACCTGACCCAGCCCGAGCAGGCATATCTACGAGCATACACAGATCTTGTTGTGGACTTCAAAGGAATTTGGACAGATGTCGGTCTTACTGGGCCCTTAGAGCCCCCTCGTGACATGTATGTGGAAGTGCGCGTGCTAAAAGATTCTGGAGAGGTTCAAACAGAGTATGGCGTGTTTAATCTAACCAAAGACAGCCAGTTTTTTGTCCGCCAGTCTGATGTACAGCGACTGATCCAGCAAGGCATCATTCAGCTAGTCTAAATGCTGTCATAATTTATTCATAAATAAAAATGCTCTATCTTTAGCTAAAGCGAACTCAAATTCGTAGTCCTCGCCCTGCCTGCCATGCATGCTACACTAATGGCTGAGTCTATGCGATTCTACGCGCTACCCTAGCCCATTGCGTTGGATCCTCCCCGGCCGAGCACTACTAAGCTGGGCCACACCTCACTGGCAACTTGTATCTTCGCCCCTCACACCATGCCGCCCAGAGCAGACTGGGAAAAATACAAGGCGCCACTGGACGACGAGGATAAAAAGGATGAGAATATTGTCCCTCTGTCCGAAGGTGACTTGGAGGTCCTCAAGACTTACGGCGCTGCTCCATATCAGACTCAATTGAAACAGCTCGAGAAAGACATCAACCATCTTCAGAAACAAATCAATGAGAAAGTGGGCATCAAAGAGTCGGACACTGGTCTGGCGCCTCCAAACTTGTGGGATCTTATGGCGGATAAGCAGGCTATCAGCCAGGACCAGCCTTTGCAGGTCGCCCGATGCACCAAGATCATTCAGAACCCTGATGACCCGGACAAATCGCAGTACGTGATTAACGTGAAGCAAATTGCCAAGTTTGTCGTGGAGCTTGGTGATCGCGTGTCACCCACAGATATCGAAGAGGGGATGCGTGTGGGTGTCGAGCGCAACAAGTACAAAATCATGCTTCCGTTGCCACCGAGAATCGACCCGAGTGTTACCATGATGACCGTTGAAGAGAAGCCTGATGTAACTTATGGTGACGTTGGTGGCGCAAAGGAGCAGATAGAGAAGCTGCGAGAGGTCGTTGAGCTCCCTCTGCTCTCTCCGGAGCGGTTCGCAAGCTTGGGGATTGACCCACCCAAGGGTATTCTGCTGTATGGTCCGCCCGGTACCGGTAAGACGCTGTGCGCTCGTGCTGTAGCTAACCGTACGGATGCCACGTTTATTCGTGTAATCGGCTCTGAGCTGGTGCAGAAGTATGTTGGCGAAGGCGCCCGTATGGTCCGCGAGCTTTTCGAGATGGCGCGCACAAAGAAAGCTAGCATCATCTTTTTTGATGAAGTTGATGCTATCGGTGGTGCACGCTTTGATGATGGTGCTGGTGGCGACAATGAAGTCCAGCGCACAATGCTGGAGCTTATCACGCAACTGGATGGCTTCGATGCGCGTGGTAACATCAAGGTAATGTTTGCCACCAACAGACCTAATACGCTCGATCCAGCATTGCTGCGTCCAGGCCGTATTGATAGAAAGGTCGAGTTTTCTTTGCCTGACGTTGAAGGGCGCGCAAATATTTTCCGAATCCACTCAAAGTCAATGTCCGTTGAGCGCGACATTCGTTGGGAGCTGATCTCGAGACTGTGTCCCAATTCCACTGGTGCTGAGCTGCGCTCAGTTTGTACTGAAGCTGGCATGTTTGCCATCCGCGCCCGCCGTAAGGTAGCCACAGAGAAGGATTTTCTGGCTGCTGTAGACAAGGTCATCAAGGGCAACCTGAAGTTCTCCAGTACTTCTCAGTACATGCAATATAACTAAGTTTATACGTCCCGTAACGTTTATGGAACCTTCGTGTCGTGTTCAGTATGTAGCGTTTAATTGACAGTCAATTCGCGAACTATCGGTTAATTATGGACCATTCGCCCAAGCTTTTGAGCAGTCGGCTCACTTTGCTCCGTGGAGCTCGCAGTTCTGTGCATAACTCGTCAAAGCTGACCGCATCCGAGAAGCATTTTCTCACCAGGCACACCGCCTCTTGGCTGTCTGTTACACCTACCGAGTTGAGAGCATGGAGGATGGACTTGTCTGTTATGCTTTCTGGTCTCAGCCGCGAACCGCGAACGTCATGTAGTGGGTACGAGTGAACACGGTAAATGAGTCCCTTGATAACCCCGAACATCAAGAACCGACGCACGTCGACGTTGGCCAAGAGCTCTTTGTTCTCGTTGTACCATTGGTAAACACTAACACCGTTGTGGAAGCCAGTGTATAGACCAAAAGCCTGCGCCTGTGTGAGCTTTGGTGCAGACGCTAGCTCTGAGCTTGCTGCGCTAAGTCCTGGAGAGCTTTGATCAGTTGTCCCACTGGCCCCAGCTTGTGCACTACCAGCGCTGTTGGTGGAGCTGCCGCCCTGACTGCTTGATACGCCCGACCCAGAAGGATAGTAAACAAACGCTCTGAGTTCATCAAACATGTCGTTTTCTATTGATATCCGGGTTATCTCCGGTGAAGGTGAATATATGTTGGAAAACTGGACGATCCCAATCATGACCACGCAGTCGTAGTGAATAAAGTGCTGAATGCACTGTCGAGTGAGTTCGTAGTTCGCTTCAGCAAGGTCTGCAATCCTCCGAACTGAATTGATTCCATTTATGTATGGAATAATGCGCTCCATAGTCGGGTCCCAGCTTTCGTCAATGAGGTTTTTCAACTGGACAGTAGCCACAGGCACATGGAAACTTTGGATCTGAGGAGGAGCCTCCAAGATGGGGAAGAGCTTGATGTTCACCTTGTTGGATTTGTCAAAAGGGATCTGGCATTCCGAAAAGTTATTCAAATCCTGAACCATCTGCTCCAGCACGCTATCAATCTCGTAGATATTATCTGGGTTAGACAGATAGTGAGACTGCTCCTCCAGTGCGCGCGTCATTTTGGCCAGCCTCGTAATAGCAGACTCGTAAGGCTCTGCGTTGCGAAAAGACGGAAAAATAAATACAAAGTTGTAGGTGAACGAGTTCCTTTCGTAGTCTTTGCCTATGATGTTCACTGGGTAGCCAATGACCGAGAGTCTCCCGAACCGGAAGCTCACCAGGCGATTGCATAGTGGAGACTTGGGAATAACATAGTTCTTGATGAGGTTGAAATCAATAAGTTGCGGCGCCTGCTTGCTGATGCGCGATGGAGCTACGACCCCAGAAGGCACCTGGCAGCGCACCTTGGGGCCCAGTACGGGATCGAAGACGCAGTAAAAGCCTCCGATAACAGGCGCAAACCCATTTACAATTCCAGACATGATGTTAGCCTCAATTTATTGCCTACAGTCTTGGTCTATTGTGCGGCGTTCTTCCCTGAGGCATCTCCCTTAGTAGGCAAGGAACCGGGTGGAGTGCTGTGGCTATCGGCCACCATACCCACTCAGCCTTGTGGCATTAAGGTGAGGTGATCAAGTGACCTTAGCCTGATGAACCTTGGCCCGGTGTGAACTGATGCGAGGCGCATTGCCTCATATGGGTTTAGTATATTGGCTGTTTGATATAAGATAATAAAGGTTATTTCACTTGAGAGTTGATTCTGTCCAGGTCAATGCAAAATTTCCGCGCTTGAATTAATCTAATGCATTCTAAACCATGATGGCATATGTGAGCTACATGGGTAGCATAGTCGTCAGCGATTATCTTCCAAAAGATTAGCCGCATAGCATATAAAGAAAAAAGACAACAAACAAGCAAGCAAACAAGCAAACAAACAATCGAGACAACAGCAAAAAGTAAAACCAAGCAGAGAATCAGAGCGCAACGAATAACCGACATCGTCACATTCGACGCAGCGAACTGAGCCTAATTCATAGACGCCGCTCAATAGCCAATTATCTAGATGCACATACGAGCCGCAAACCCCACATGTTATACATGCGCGGACACCGCTCAAGAGTAGCATCCGCAAATACAAGCCCAAATATACGGACGAGAAACTGTACATATTACCTACCACAAGAGATGACACCACGGGGAAGCAAGCGCCAGAGAATGCAAGATCAATCGTATGGTGTCGTGAGCTGGCCACCAAAATACACACCGCGGAACTTCGACATATTCAAAGCACTGAGAGCTGTCTGAGGAACCCCCAAGTCCACTATGAATTTCTTGGCAGCCTTCATGAGGTCTAAATCGGCCGTTCCAAGGGGAATGAGCGGGAAACCCACACTTGCCATCCAGCTCGACCGAGCGAGCACTGCTGACGACGAACCCCAACCACTGGCTACATCAACGCTGAGAATTGGTGATTTTCTAGCGTTGGCCCAACCAATCAGCCATGCTGCCGCAGCCAGCTCGTCTTCGCCGGTAAACTGGTCCTCGAGCAGGTCCTCAAACCCTTGCAGACCATCGATAACCAAGTCTACTGGTGATGCTGCTGATTTGATAGCATCGAACAAGCCCTGCTTGGTCCCAGTAATGCGGCCACCTGCTGCCATCAACAGCTGCTTCTGTGAAGCCATCATGGTCAGAGAGTCGCGGGGACTGCCTACCGTGACAGCGACGACCTCCGCGCCCATAGTAGCCAGAACTCGGCTGGCGGCAATGGCTCGTACGCTGCTGTTGGATAGGCCGGCAATAACAACTACTAGCGGTGGCGCGTTATGATTTGTTGGGTCTAGCCGCGACTTCCCAAGCGCACTTACAGCTACTTGCGCAATTCCCCGAGCAGCAGTCTCTATTAGCGCTTCCTCCGAATAACCAAGACTCCGAAGCTCACGATGGAGGTTTACGAGCTGAAGCGGCCTCGCGGCCGGCAGAACGCCAAATTTAGTTCGAAACGAGGTGCCGCCGCTCACGGTTGAAGAAGCTGAAGTAGGAGCTGCAGGACCCGATGTAGCAGCTGCCCCACTTATAACCGAAGCTTGAGGGGTAAGAACAGTCTCGGTCGGATGGTAGTTTTTGTTGTGTGATACCAAACGAGCGTCCGTGGGTACAGTATCCGCATCCTGGATCTGCTGGAAGACAGTCCGCTTGTCAAACTTTGCATTGTTCGCCTCAAAATCGTATTCTTCGTGTACATCATCCTCCTGATGGGCAGGTCTGACACGGGTGCCTGTGTCCGCATCGCGTGCCCAGCGCTTCCTGCTTTGGTCCTTCGCTTTTCCAGGCGGTTTCTTCGAAATGTCTTCCTTCACAGCGGTGGTCGTCGAAGGAGAGCTTTTCCGGCCAGAGAGCTCTCCAGAAAGCTTCTTTACCGGGTTCTGATGGGCCACCGGCAGCCCCGCGACCAACACTTGCAGGTCCAAGATGTCTGCGCCGGCAACGCCAAGCTTGCGCAGCTTCCGCCCGGAATCGAGTGTGACATTTTCCAAAAACAGATGTCGATCTTCTACCCGCACGCTGGCCACCGTCCCTTCTACCTCACCCCCAGGGATACGGACCTTAACCTGCCGACCTACGAACTGGTTCGACATGTACAGGGAGATGATGACAAGCCCCGTAGCCTTCCTGCCTTACAAAGGGTCGCCGGTACCGACGTTAAGATGCAACTAATATGTCCTACTTTTTCAACACAGTCGGAAACTGGTCCGCCCTTGAAAGGCAAATCAAGAAATATTCTACATCGTATTTATCACGTAGGACTAGCGGGCACTGGCTCGAAAGACCTGATGCACGTCTCACGCGCGGTGATCGGTAAACAACCTTGCACGAGAGTGCGGGAGTACACTGGTTTATATGCTAATTTACGAGCGGCCAGGAAAGTGAGTTATCCGCGAGCCAAAAATATGGTGATGAGTCTGGAGTAGCCGACTCATGATCACTGTCCACATGTTGAACTCTTGCTCGTCCATGAACAGTGAGTAGTCAATGGTTTCCAGCAGCTGCCGTTCGGCCCGAAACAGCTGTGCACTGGGCAGATTCATCGCTTCAGCCATTGCAGACGTCTTATAGTGGAGGTCATCGAAAAACTTGTTGGCAACACACATCGCAGCACCAAACGCCAAGCAGTCACTCACAGACAGGTTCATGCGCTGCCGCAACTCGCCTGGAGCTTCGGTCGTCACTTCCTTAAATTGTTCGACAGGAACGTGCTGTTGCTGTAGAATGCGTGAGCGATAGATGTAGTAGATCGCCAGGCTAACTGTAACGGGCGACGTCTTGACCTTGGTGACTGTGCGAAGAACCAGCTTTGTTAATTCGCGGTCAGGTAAAGACTGGCGGCTTAATGAGGGGCCGGACTTCAATATGTCACGCCGGGGAGTAGTTCCAGTCGCAGAATCCCTGGACGGGTTATCGCTAACAAAGGGTTGTAGCTGGCCGACATCGTTGTGCCAGATCAGAGCTACCACGCTCGCTAAGTTGTAACAACTATGCAACAAAACCACCCTGGCGTGGTCTGCTCGGCGAGTATCGCTCCCACTGGGCACCCGAGTTGTTCGTCTTTGGGCCCTGCTCCTCCAAACTTTGCCGTCTATGTGTTTCATCATACTCTGTTGACACACTGTCTTGCATCGGTGACAGAACTAGAATGGCAATAACACGCTGGGCGAGAAGGTGTCAACGTAGGCTCAACCCAATATATGATATAGTAGCTGGTAAAACTGCAACCTTTTTTTTCTTGCGATCCTACTTCCTCTTCCCTGCCACAAACCGCGAATTGCTCCTGGGTGCGCGCAGTTAGCAACGGTAGGTTGCCATGCGAGCAAGCTTCAAAGACCTGCTAGCCTGCGCACGGCTGCCCACAAGCATGCATGCCCTTGTGCATGCGGTTTGCTCACCTGGCAAGCGCCCTTCTGTGGTCGCTATGAAGTACCGCAGGCCAGTTTCCATACTATAAAGAGCTAACAAAGAGGTGTCAATGGGGTTGAGGTGTAGTTTCAGGAAAAGCACGTACACTTTGCACTCATTCACCGGGGCCAGCAACGCACAGCTTCTCTAATTGCCAGGATGAGCACTAGCGATGATGCAGCTCACCTGACCGGCAAAATCTGCAGTTGCCCCGCCAGGAAAGCGCTATGCTGGGCCTGACAAAGCTCTAACGGTCGCGCTGCTAGCGCAAGTGACAGCTGGCACGAAGTGGAGATTGCGCTGTTCCTGATCTAAAAGTAATGTTAATTGTTACAATGTATACGAATCTCAGTGCCAGCAACTATAAACAGCGTCGTGAAGTCTTGGCAGTTCCACAAAACGGCTGCAATTGAGTGGTCTCGCAACCGATCGGTGCGGCCAACGCGCAGCCGTAGCTCCGCGCCTGCCGACGCAGCATTGGGAAACCTAAGCTAAACCCGCTGACAGGCTCAATAATGCGCCAGCATTGCTCGGCACACTATTTGCCAGCCGCGAGCTCGAGCTCGCAGCGACACAATTCTAGTGAACCCGGGCGAGGCCCTACCAAATTTTCAACCAATGGACATATGAATAAATAAATGAACGGAAGCAATGTACGAACGAATAAATAGATGACGATATGTGCCGTGCCACTGGCCAGCTGCGCCGCATGGTCGGAGGCTGGCTAATTTCGCCTACAGTAAGATGTAAGCCTAGTAGCTGGCCTCGAAACTGACGTTGATCTCGCTCAGGTTCGGAAGCGGCAGCACATTTTTGTTAGAGAGCAATCCCGCAAACTTACCCTCGAGTTGATGCTCGGTCTCCTTGTATAGGGGCAGCGTCGGCGGCGCAGGTTCGTTGTGTACGTCTTCGCCTGCAGCTCTGTCTGGAACTGGCTTCCGGCGGGGTAGCAAGCGCGGGGATCCCCCACACCGGGATGGTGAGAGCTCAGAAGGGGCTAAATGGTCCCCTAGAACCCCTTGTGGTGCTTCGTTGACAAGGGCGCCGCCCAGGTCAACCGGCCCGGCCGGAATTATAATAGCGCTGCCCAGGCTCGAGCGATCCGCTAGGGTTGGCTCGTGCTCCAGCTCAGGGTCGCTAGTGCGGCCTTCGGTAGCGCTTGTAATGACCGAATCTATAGAAGAAGACGAGTCAACACGGTACGGGCGCACCCAGTCCTCGCCGACGCCGACAGGCTTGCGCAGGGTGGCTTTTCTATTTCTGGATCTCGTGGCTTGCTCGGGTGGCTGACAGTCCCCGGTACCAACGGGCTTGCGCGGGACCACGGCGACGGGGACGTTGCCGACTGGCTCTATGCTGCTTCCGCTGAAGTTCTCATGGAAAAGCCCGACCATGCCAGGCCTTCCCTGGTGGTGGTGCGCAAGTTCTATTTGTGTCGAGCCTGCGGGGCTCAGCTTGTAATAAGAGTAGAGGACGGGGGCTTGGGAGCAGGGCCCGCATGCAACCCATGCAGACAAGGCAAGAGAGGCTGCAGGAATCCCATAGCCCTTGCCAGCATCTTGAACCACGCGTCAGACTCAGGGATGGGCTTCAGTACCAAACCAGGAGGCCGCAGTCAAAATAAAATCAAAAAGTCAACTATGTTCTAGCATGTGTCGACCATTTCTTTGGACTAATATATATTCCGCCTTAACTCCACACGGGCCACAAGAGACAACTCCCCGAAATATACAAATGGTAAGGGCTGAGTGACGTAATTCGCTGAATCACACGCAGGGGCCACTCCGAGCGCATACACAAAACATGCTAAACGACGCTGATCCATCTTGAGGCAATGTAAACAACATGGTGAAACAAAGGAATATAAACAAAAAAGAAGTGACCAGAATGAAGCATATTAGCAAAAACCAAAGAATATCATGGAACCCTCGCATTTAACCCTAAATTTGATCTCGTTACAGGTGCCTTTGAAACATGTCAGGAGCGCTCAAACAAATAGCCTTTTCGGCTACAATGTTTGTTGACTACGCCCTGATCCTTCAGATGGGCCAGGGAGTTCAGGAGCACAAGAACGAACCAGAGAAGCTACCAGTGACTCACTAGTAAGCCTGCTCAAAAGGGTTAGGGGTTCTCTCCCATCAGATCAGATCAAATAGACCTGCTCTGACAGTGTATGGCCCTTACGCTCCCAACATTTGAGATCCTTCGAGTGAGGTTCCATCAATGATGTCGGATCCGCCATCTGGTACGCGCCGACAACGGCGCATGTCGAAACTCGAGCAAATCAATAAACAAAGTCTCACGACGTCTGCGCAAGCCCAGCGGCTGTCGACTGCTGGCCCTGCCCCGGACTTGGCCCCTACTCCACCTACAGACAAAGAGAGCTCTCAGGGCCTTGATCCGTCGTCAGCAGAGTCACCAATGCTCTCACCGTCGTCACGATCTCCTTCAGAGCTCTCAATACACACAATGGCTGGCGCCTCGGCGCCGGCACCTCTCAGGTCGCATGCTACCACCCTGAACGTGCCGGGGCTGACGAGGTCCAAGGTCTCACCCGACGGGCGTATCGCCCGTCGCGACATTGGCTCCAAGTTGGTGGTCGTAATGGTTGGCTTACCTGCACGAGGCAAGTCGTACGTGACCAAAAAGCTTGCTCGTTTCCTTAATTGGCAGCAACACAACTGCCGGATCTTCAACGTGGGTAACACTAGGCGACGTGATAACCAGCACGTCGGACCGGCCTCACAGCCGCTGCCCGATGTCGCTGGAGTTGGGCCCGACGGCGAGACATCGCACGCTGCCGACTTTTTCTCTCCCGACAACAAACGGTCCGTAGCTATGAGAGAAAAGTGGGCTTTCGATACACTCAATGAGCTCCTCGATTATGTTATCGACGGTGATGGCGCCGTGGGCATTCTGGACGCAACAAATACCACCGTGGGGCGCCGGCGTATGGTGCTAGAGCGCATAAAGGAGCGCAGCGATGGCCAGCTCAAGGTTTTGTTTCTGGAGAGCATCTGCACCAGAAAAGATATCATTGAGGCCAACATCGCGTTGAAGTTATCCGGCCCTGATTACCGCAACATGGATCGTGAGACTGCCATTAAGGACTTCGTGTCCCGTCTACACAACTACGAAAAGGCATACGAGACCATTGGCCCCGAGGAAGAGGCGGACCCTCAGTTTCAATATATCAAGATGATCAACGTAGGCCAAAAGGTCGAGTGCGCTAACATCAAAGGCTTTCTTGCTGGTCAAACTGTCTTCTTTTTGTTGAACTTCAACCTGGATGAGCGGCAGATTTGGATCACTCGCCACGGCGAGTCCACAGACAATGAAAAAGGTCGCATTGGCGGTGATGCTCCTCTGACAGAGCGTGGTAAAAAATTTTCTGAGGCATTGTCGTCGTTCATGGAGTTTAAGCGCAAAGAGTTCCGTAAGCGTCAGTTGGAGCGATTCACAGAGAAGGTACGCTACCTCGAGAGAAGTGGGTCCCAACCTGGAACACCTCTTAATGAGCCTGAAGAGACTAACTTTTGTGTGTGGACTAGCATGCTGCGCAGAGCTGTGGAAACTGGCGAAACGTTTGATGAGCAAACATTCGATATTAAGGAAATGCGTATGCTTAATGAGTTGGACGCCGGCTTATGTGATGGCATGACGTATGAGGAAATTAATCTCAAGTTTCCAGATGAGTATAAGGCTCGGGTCTCGGACAAGATCCGCTACAGATATCCTGGCATTGGTGGAGAGTCGTACCTGGACGTGATCAACCGGTTGCGTCCAGTCATTGTGGAAATAGAGCGCATGTCCGATAACTGTCTTGTGATATGCCATCGCGTAGTTGCGCGCGTTCTGCTGGCATACTTTCTGAATTTGGGACAGAATGCTATTGGGCAGCTGGAAGTGCCACTCCACACACTATACTGCCTTGAGCCAAAGCCATATGGCGTTGATTTCGTTTTGTACAAATACAACGACAAGGACAACTGGTTCTACCGGGTGCCCAAGGAGTCTGTCAGTCTAGAGCAACAGCTTCGTGGCCCTAGTCGGCGACTTACCGTGCTGCCAACAATCGGGATGACGCTGGGTGACTCGCGAAGCACCCGTGATGACGAGATTGCAATTGATACCGACGAAACGGATACTGAGGTCACTTTGTCGGACCGAAGCGGCACGAGCACTCCTGGCGTTTTAAAAGAAATCCACGAGGAATTAGCAGCCACAAGCGTGTAGTTTTATCTATCATGCATTAAGTATTTATAATGCTGGAGCATGGTGGTCTTTTTATGCCGGCCACGCCTGCATATGCCGTAGCGCGCACTATATGCAGCACAACATGGGGTGTGTGTGAGACTTGCATCTGGCCAACATACCGCCTGACTTACGGTACAAAGGGCCATTGATTCGAATGATGTTAACATCCCGAGGTGTCTCTTCGACTTTGCTTCTTGTCTGCTGGGCCAGTATAGTGCGCGCATTTTTGCCCCAGCCGTTTCCGTCCTGGCTGGAGGACCTGACCGGGCTCTCGGCCTGGCCCTCCGGGGATCCACCATTTGTGCCCATGCCGGCGCTAGATCTAAACCAGGTTCCTATAGTAGCACTGCGTGAGGAGGGCGAATGCGATAATGTTGCTGAGCGCGACTGCTCGTTTGACTGCCGAAGCTGCGTGCGTAGCGACGATGTGGCGACGTGTTCCCATCTCTCACAAACCTTCGACGATGGCCCAACTCCATCGACTTCTACATTGCTGAAGAAGCTGAGGAACAAGGTGACGTTCTTCACAATAGGACAGAATGTCATTGCCCATCCTGGTATATTCCGGCGGCAACACGCTCAGGGCCACTTGCTCGGCACCCACACCTGGAATCACCGTCGCTTAACAGAGTTGACGAACGAGGAGGTGGCAGCACAGCTACAATGGTCCATTTGGGCCATGAATGCTACGGCAGGTGTGGTCCCCAGGTTCTTTCGGCCACCTTACGGTGCAGTGGATGAGCGTATTCGCGAGATTGCGCGCCAGTTTGGTTTGGTAACCGTACTATGGAATAGAGATAGCGAAGACTGGAGGCTCAGTACCGGCGAAGTTAGCCATGCTGCCATTATTCGAGCCGTGCAACGATGGTCTAGGGGCCGGTCGCCCCAGGGCCTTATCCTAGAACACGATACCACGACTGAAACGGTAAATGTGGCCATATCTATCAATAGGCGAGTCAGGCGACAGAAAACGGTAGCTGAATGCCGTGGTACTAGCCCGTGGTACCAAAATCAGCGAGCGCTGTAACATATAATCTCTACACGAATCCGCAAAACTGTGAGTGGCAGCAAAGAACCCGCAATTAGTAAATCCAGCACTTGATTGTAAACCCGCCTAATAGCTTTGGGGCATACGATGCTGGTAAATAGCTTGCCAGCACAGCACCGAATCAACTGACCGTCAGACTCTGCTCCGGCGGCTCCGTCATCTCCCTCCCCGCGCCTAGAGCATGTGAGTTTAGGGCGGGTTGGGATCGGAGTTGTCTCCGCCCACGAACATAATGCACCGAGCATGGCTGGCCAGCAGACGGTCCCAGGTCGGGACCCAGTTGCGCTGCGGCCTTCCAGGGCGGTGGCCTCTTGTACGACAAAAGCCCCTCCTTGTTCGTGGCATTGTCTCTTTGACGGACTGGGAGCCGGTCAAGACCAAGGGTAAGAAGCGCAGCCGTGTGCTGATCAGCCTGCTGGTGCTGATGCCTATAGTGTCGTTCGGGCTGGGGGTGTGGCAGATCAAGCGGTTGCACTGGAAACAAGATCTGATAGCACGCGCCGAGACGCAGCTGTGGCGTCCGCCGCTCGAGCTCCCGCCTACGCTCAACCCCGATGCCGTGGGTGAGTTCAACTATCGGCGCGTCCGCCTCAGCGGTACCTGGGATCATGCCCACGAAATGCTGGTCGGCCCGCGGCTGCACAACGGCAAGGATGGGTACTTTGTGGTCACTCCGCTGCGGCGAACCAATGGTAGCACACTACTTGTCAACCGAGGCTGGGTCGATAAAGCACACGGGGCAAAAGCGAGTCGGCCAGACAGCTTAATCGGGGGCCCTGTAGACCTGGTGTGCCTTCTGCGTGATACGCCAAAACGCAACTACTTTACTCCCGAGGGCAACTCTGCCATCGGAATGTATCACTTCATGGACATCACCGAGATGGCACGGCGCACAGGGGCCCAGCCTGTGTACCTCCAGCAAGTGCTGTCCACTGCTGAAGAGGATATGCCTGAGTTGCTGGTGAAACGCGGTGTTCCGCTCGGATTTCCTGCCAAAGTTGAGTTTCGTAATACCCATTTCCAGTACATTGTGACATGGTTCGGTCTGTCGGCTATCACCGCTGCTATGCTTGTGCTTGTCCTGCGCCAAAGGCAGAGTCAAGGCATCAACGACGCCCTCCGCGCTAAAGTCGCTCACGCGAAAAGGTGGCAGTAGTACGTGTACATAGATAATTGGTGAAATTATAATTTATGATGAATTTTATGGATCCAGCTAGAAGGTTTCGTCCACTACAACGGAACGCGAAATACATCACTTTTCGTACAAAATGGCGATTCCGTTGCACCAGCCGCCAAACCAGCCCACAATACCCGCAAGGCGACGGCCCCGAGGCGGCACTAGCTGCACAAGATTGCCGCCAGGCCCTCCAAACTGTTGCGACACAAACCGCTCAGTGACCACGCCGCCCGCGTCAATCCAGTAGCCGCCCCGGATGGCCAGCCCCTTGAGCATGTCACCCTGCTGGAGGGCTATATCGTGGGGTTTACCCCCCTGCTTGCCAAACATAACTGACCCGCGGGAATAGAAAAACTCTATCCCATCTAGCGCATCGCCGGCCCAGACACGCACGTTCCGCAGCTCGTCGTCCGGCAGCTGAACACTGATTTTGTCGCCCTCCTCCCTACCAATAGACGAGGACTGCATATAGGCTCCTTGAGTGTTGCGGGCAACAAAGTCGCGCAAATCATCGATATTGGTCTGCTCCATAGGAGGCGCGTGGGTATGGATCTCTATCTTGCTTCCTCTGTACTTGACATCGAGAGAAGCCTCGATATCCTTGATGGTAAGCTGGACCTCCTGCGGAAGGCTAAGATATTCGAAATGGTTGCGTGAATCTCCGTCTACGTGTATGTCCACCATAAAAATACCCTGTGGAGCGCGGACACTGATTCCGTTCGGCGTGGGGAAAATCAGCGGAGCACTGGTATCATAGTATTTGGTCTCCTGAGGCAAACGGAATGATGGATGGAAGCGGAAACGCATGATATCTAGACGATGCCACCACCCCTCGTCTTGAGGCCTTACTACCCTGAGAGCTTGCTTATTCTCGCGCGTAGAGAATCCTTCCGTAGCCATGAAGGACCGGTTCCAGTTCAGGTAACCACGCAGCATTACTCCATCAGGCTCATGTGGGCAGCCCAGAAGGTGCCCAACTTCGTGCATGTAGGCGCCCATGCCTATATTGAGAGCTTCCCAAGACGAACCAGACTGCTTAGCGTCGTTGGCGACTTGCGACTCGTCAGTCCGTGTTTCGTCGAGGAAGGATGGAGGGATATCTTCGATAGACTTTGGCCACGAGTGCAAAAGGTGGCTACCGAATATGGCTAGCTTGAAGTTACCAATCCCGCCGCCGAGAGCCGCATGTGCAAGCACGAGGTGCTGCTGCACATCCCAGTGAGCATCGAGATAGATACACGCTGCTTGTACAAACTTACCGGTAGCGAAGGGCCCTCCATATGCCTTGAGAGCATCTGCAGCCATACCAAATAAGTCGCCAGCCTTTTTGGCATTCGGGTTCTGCTGGGCAATGTCTGGATCACGAATCTCAGCGACCGTCTTGTTCATGCGCACCACGTGGATATGCGTGGTGAAACGCTGGGGTACGGTATCTCTGTTGCTCAAAGTGCAGGTCTCGAACTCTTCATGAGGCCGGAATGTGCGGAAGCCAAACTTGTTACGAGACATTTGTTCCTGAGTGTAAGCTGCCATGAGATACGAAGCCATGCGGAGTTTTTTGATGGCCACATCGAGACCATTGCCCTCTACGGAGCGCTTTGACTGGGGGCTGTCAAATGTTCCCTGTGAGTCTTTGCCTAATAGCAGCACAAAGTGCACCGGCGGGTTCTCGACGATGGGGTGGTAGTTGAGCGCCAGCTCTGTGCGCACAGGCGCCGCGCCGTCGTCCGTCTGGAACATGATCTTGTTGGGGCCGGATTCCAGTGATACTATAGCCTTGAACTCACCATCTACCATGGGGAACCGCTGTGACGGGAAAGAGCTACCGTAGTAGTAGGTGATAATCGAGCCTGAGCGCCCAGTTTTGGCATGGCCATGGATAATTACCACTCGCTGGGGCACAGTAGCATTTTGCCAGATGTTCGAGAACGCTATCCCGTCTTTCTCGGGAATCGGCTCAGGTGGGCGGTTCATAATACCAAATGGGATCACCGCTTGTGATCGAGCTAAGCCTACTTTATAGCACGAGCTGAAACAGATCAGCTGATGACGATGCACGGGCTAGGAAACAAAGGGCAAACAGCAACTACAGCTGGCGGCGGCTGGAGCCAGCCTCTAGAAACATAGCAGAGCTTGGTGGAGGGGTTGCGCAAACGACTTGGACTTTCGTGGCTCTCTTTGCTCCGCTTTGGCTTGACTTGCCGAATCCGCGCCGACGCGGGCCAGCAGCCGCTTTGCTGCAGCCAGAGCTGCGTCCTGTGGGGCCCGTGGCTTCAGGGCTACCAGCTAGGGCAAGGACCACACGCTCGCAGCGCGGAGCGCGCGCGCGTGCTCTCCCAGTCCGGCGGCCCCACCTGCTAGTTGTCGACATGGGGAGGTAAGGTAGTGGTGGGGTAGGGTCCAGCCAGCGCTTGCGTCCAATGCCTCCCAGCGGAGAGCCTGCAGCTTGTGATTCTGCCGACCTCCTCCCTCCCCGCGGAGGGCTGCTGAGTCAGCCTGCTCCTCCTATCCTTGTCCTTTTTATTCTTCTCTCCCACCACGTAACCCTCTAGCCATGGACACGTCCCACCATTCGAAGCGGCGCCAGTATCCGCAGCAGCAGTACGATTTCAGTGCGCCCGCGGCTCCGGCTGCTCCGGCTGGCGGCTATGGATACAGTGGCTATGAGAGCGGAGCCCCTGGCGCGCCTGGTGGCCCCGGCGGAGGCGCGCCAAACGTGCCTACACCAGGGGCCCCGCTTCCAGGCCAGGGCGCCCCATCCTTGGCCGACCAATTTGGCGGTTTGAATGTAGGCGGCCGCCACACCCCCAACTCGGCGGCGGGCTATCCATCGCAGAACGGCCCGCCGCTGCCGGATTCGACGGGCTACGGCATCTCACAGGCGCCCAGTTCCGCCTACGGCACTTCCGCAGGCGCCCTGCCGTTGAACGAGCTGTACAACGTCGATTTGATGGCGTCACTGCCGCCACCAATCGAGGACCTCGAGTTGCCGCCGCCACCGGCTGTGCTGCCGCCCACTGCCGCCGTCACCGGCGCGGAGACTGCGAACGCGCCGCCAGAGTACATCAGATCCACACTTAACGTTGTGCCTTCTACGCCAACAGTGCTGAAAAAGGGCAAGCTGCCCTTTGCCCTGGTGATCCGGCCTTCGGCTGCGCTGACAGATGCGAATGAAAACGTCCCCATTGTGGAAGATGCCGTCATCAGCCGCTGTCGCCGCTGCAGAACGTATATCAACCCGTTTGTCGAGTTTTTGGACCAGCAACACCGCTGGCGCTGTCCTGTATGCAACCTTACCAATGAAGTGCCCACAGCCTTCGACTGGGACGCTATCCAAAACATTCGCCAGGACCGTTGGAGCCGTAAGGAGATTAATTATGGTGTTGTGGATTTCGTGGCACCGCCCGAATATTTGGTACGCCCTCCGCAGCCCCCGGTGTATGTTTTCGTGATCGACGTGAGTGTACAGTCCTCCTCAAGCGGGCTGCTCGCGACGGCCGCACGTGTGATCCAGGAATCTCTTGACAGGTTGCCCAACCGAGACGGACGCACACGTGTTGCGTTTATTGCTGTCGATGGCTCGCTAAATTTCTTCCACATTCCCTTGCCTGCCCCAGCACCATCAGCCGATCTGAATGGGGATGCCGAAAAGGTTAATGGAACTGCCGACGCGGATGCGGACGCAGAGCAAGACGCCCCGGAGCCATCTATGCTGGTGGTCTCAGACCTGGAAGACCCGTTCTTGCCCCTGCCCTCGGGCCTGCTCGTTAATCTCAAGGAGTCGCGTGCTGGTATTGACAAGCTTCTTGGGTCGCTGGCGAAGACATTTGCGAACACTGTGAGCTCTAGTTCGGCCCTCGGATCCGCGCTCAAGGCCGCGTACAAGCTAATTTCCAATATTGGCGGCAAGATAGTATGCATCAGTGCTTCACTGCCCAATGTTGGCCTGGCCAAGCTGGACCCGCGTGACGACAGAAAACTTCTCGGCACGCCTAAGGAACACAGCCTGTTTTCCACGGCGAGCTCATTTTACAAGTCGTTTGCTGTAGACTGCAATAAGTCACAGGTATCGGTAGACATGTTTCTCCTCTCGAGTCAATACCAGGATGTGGCTTCCCTTTCGTCTCTTCCTCGCTATACCGGTGGACAGACCTACTTTTATCCAGGGTGGATGGCTACCCGTGAGCCGGATGTAGCCAAGTTCTCTCATGAGCTTAGCGAGCATCTTTCTCAGGAAATCTCCATGGAGGCAGTCCTGCGCGTGCGCTCGTCTACTGGAATTCGCGGTATTAACTTCTACGGTAACTTTTTTGTGCGGTCAAGCGACCTTATGGCGTTTTCGTGCTTCCCGCGTGACCAGAGCTACGTTGTAGAGATGACCGTCGATGAGCCTATCTCAAAGCCATGGGTGCTTATTCAGGCGGCGCTGCTACACACCACTAGCTTTGGCGAACGTCGGGTGCGGTGCATATCGCTTGCTGTGCCCACATCCAACTCGGTGTCTGCCGTGTATGCGTCGGCAGACCAGCTGGCTTTGACAAACTTTTATGCGCACAAGGCAGTCGAGCGGGCGGTCAGCAATGGCCTAGCTGATGCTCAGGACTACCTGCAGGGCCGGGTTCTGGAAGTTCTCAAGACATACAAGACTGAGGTCCTGAACTCGCGGTCTGGCTCGGTAAGTCCTGTGCAACTGAGCGCCAACCTGAGAATGCTGCCACTTCTCATTTCCGCACTCAAGAAACACGTTGCTTTGCGCCGCAGTAACCAGATCAACTCTGACCTGCGTGTGAGTGCCATGAACCTTATCACAACGCTGCCGTTGCCCTATCTGATTCGTTACCTATATGCGGATTTTTACGCGCTACATGAGATGTCGGACGAGGCCGGCGTGGCCGACAAGGAGACGGGCGAGGTAGTGCTGCCGCCGCGGCTGAACCTGAGCGGGGAGCACCTGCAGTCGTATGGCCTATATCTTATCGACGACGGGCAGGTAATGTTCTTGTGGGTCGGTCGCGACGCTGTGCCGCAGCTGCTTGAAGACGCTTTGGGCGTATCATCGGAGCAGGATATCAAGACTGGCAAAACTGAGCTGCCCGAGGTAGACAGCGATCTCAATCGCCGTATCCGGGCCATTATTGCTGCGCGCCGCCAGCGTACCGACTCGACCATCTGGCCGTCCCTATTCGTACTTAAAGAGAATGGTGATCCCGCGTTACGCATGTGGGCCACGACCTTCCTGGTGGAGGATCGCACGGAGACGGAGCCCACATACTACCAGTTCCTGAACCAGCTGCGCGACAAGATCCAGGCGTAGGAGCAGACATAAAAAGTATATACTACAAATTAGAACCATCCAACTTCACCTAAATCGACTGACTAGTTGAACGTCCCGCCTCTCCGGCGTCGATAAGGGAGCAGTATCGCCGCTTATCAGGCCCCTGCACCCCATCCCCGATCGGCGGGGGCGGGCTGGGCGCTTACCCTGCGCGCGCTGCTCTCTTGGCACTCTGCCGCCCGCACGCCTGCACGTCCGCTATGCGCACACTGGGCAGAGATGTAGCTCAGTCATCACGTCGCAGAGGTCCCACCTTGCCCAAGTTCCAGGCATCCCACCAGGCTGAGTAGTGCACGATACGCTATCGCAGCTGCATAACTGACACGATCCATGCCGGACAAGCTGGTATCCACCGGGCGCGGCGGCGCGGGAAACATTCGCCGCCCCACAGCGGACATTGAGGATGATAACACGCGCGAGGTGCCCTCGCTGCGCCAGAAAGTCTACACGACAGGCCGTGGCGGTGCGGGAAACATGCGCGAGAACATTGATCCGCAAGTAACGCGGCAGTCGCAGGACGTGGACTTCAGTAACCAGATGTCACCGGTCACCAGCCCATCGGTCGGCCGGGGCGGTTACGGGAACGTGCGGGCCGGCCAGAGGTCGGCCGAGAGCTTGTTTTCACGGGCAAAGAGCATGTTCAAGAAAGATAGCAAGTAGAGCCACCTTTCCATTTGCCAGGGCCATGACCTGAAGCCCCAAGGAAGGCAGTAATTTTAGGTCATATATATATATATATATATATATATATATATAGCGTTGGTACCTAATCGGCGGGTTGTATGGATGCATGCGCTAGTCACGGTCGTTTACGAAGCTCTTCAGCGAGTGCTCCATATTCTGCGCCGCAGGGGCCAGTGCGGGCACGGCGGCGAAGAGATCAACGAAGCTCAATGACCCATGGGCTTCGGGTCCTCCAGAAACTATAGTGCCAGATACCTCCCCCTCTGCTGCCCCGAGAAGAGCTGATATAGTCCACCGGGCGCGCAGGAGCCTCTGCTTTAATTGTCCGCTCAAAGCAGGCCTTAAGTCCGCGGCGATGGCACCCAGAATCACAGACCAGAGTTCGATATGGGGCAGGTCGGGCATGGCGTCGGCGGGCAGCTGCGTAGCCAGGCGCTTGGCTGCGATGCGCGGCAGCAACGCCAGTAAACTGGGACGAAATGGTGCGGGGGCACCCTTGGCCAGGTACTTAGTTGCGAGCTCCGGGAGTCTTCTGCGAGCATCGGGATCACCCAATTGCGCAGATCGCGCCATATAGATCACCGCAAGCTCGCTGCTGCGCATTCGGCGCTCCTGCAGGTACGCGTAGCTGAGCAGCAAGTGGGCCCGAGCATTCCCCGCGCGCGCACTTGCTTCATAGTGTTTCCGTGCGCGGACCAGAGACTTGGGGACCACGAGCGCACGCAGGCGCGACACATCACCCAGATGCATCTGCACGACAGCCCAGCGCGCCTGGTCATCTTCTGCCGCAGCCCTTCTCTCGGCAGTCAGAAGGTATCCATAGCACCGCTTGCAAACATGAACCAGATAAGAGCGCGCGCTATGAAGTTGGAATCTTGTTTTGGTCGCACGTTCGCAGTCGTCGCGAGCTTGTATCAGCACCGACAGTACCTCTGTCCACGCTTTTTCCGTATACGGCCGGGCTAACAGCTGCTCAGCGTGTACCTTTCGTTCAGTCCAGTTTATTGGCTCACAGGATGTTGCGGCGGGCATTGACTTGACCGCGGACCGCAGCGACCCTATTTGGCCACGCTGGCGCCGCTCTTTGGCCTACGTTTCTCGCCTGCCGAGTTAGTTACCAGCGCTAAGTCCCAGCCGGCGCCCGCACGCTGCTTTGGCTTACCATAGCTGATATCAGCTCACCGAGGCCACCCCCCTACTACTTGACCCAATCGCCTCTATTTTGCCGAAATGAGTGCCTTTGGCTCGGGCAACTCAGCGTTTGGTACGGGTTCCTCAGCGTTTGGGAGTGGCTTCGGCACCAGCTCTGGAGTGAGCCAGGGCTTTGGCACGGGCAACTCTGCCTTTGGCAGCGGAAACTCCGCCTTTGGGACCGGAAATTCTGCATTTGGCACAGGCGCCGGTGCGAGCTCATCGGGTGGGGGCGCATTTGGCTCGTTGCAAGGTGGATCTGCATTTGGGGGTGGCAATTCCGCCCTTGGCGCAGGTAGCTCCGCGTTCGGAACCTCTGGTTCGGCCGGAACGAGCAGCACGCAGCGAGCTGGAGCACCTGGCGGGACTGCGTTCAGTAACTTTGCAAAGACAAGCATGCAGTCACCATTTGCGGCTGCTTCGGCCCAATCAAGCCCTTTTGCCGCGGCGGCGGGGCGGTCGGGCCAGCAGCCTTCGGTTTTTGCGCAGGCTCCTGCGACACCATTTGGGTCCCAGGGCCATAGCCAGGGAAGCGCGTTTGGCCAAAGTGAAGGCCAAAACCGAACGAGTTTTCTTGGCCAGGGCCAGAACCAAGCAAGTGCGTTTGGTCAGCCTGGGCAGAACCAATCGAGTCCGTTTGGCCAGGCACCAGGGAGCGCCTCGCTGCAGCAAAATGCCTCTTCCGGCACCTCGGCATTTGGCCAGCAGCAGAACGCTCATCAGAATACTTCTCCGTTTGGTCATCAACAGGACGGTCAGCAAAAGCCGTCACCATTTGGTCAACCGCAGGATGGTCAACAAAAGTCGTCACCGTTTGGTCAGCAACAACAGAGTGTCAAGCAGAATGTCTCTCCGTTCGGTCAACAGCCAACCGCTTCGTCTTCAGCATTTTCTGGTACCAACAGCTCATCATTTGGTCAGGCTTCTAGCCAGGTTCCTAGCGCCTCCCCGTTCGGTCAGGTGAATCCGAGCCAGCCGAGCCAAAACCAGTCGAGCCAGAGCCAGGGCCAGGATCTGTCGGGGTTTAATTCCCCGTTCCAAATTCAGCAATCGCACGCTGGTCAGGCCACCTCCCCTTTTGGACAATCTTTCGGCTCTAGTACACCCGCTGCGTCGGCTTTCGGCAAGGCTTCTGGCGCACCGGCGCAGGGCGGCTCGTCGAATGCTTTCCAACAGGGCCCGTCCGGTGTGGGATCCGGGTTTGCTCAGCCGGCCCAGACTCCAAAGGATCCCACTGCAGAAACTTACATACAGGGCGCGGCTCCAGACCCTGTGCAACTGCCGGAGGCCCTGCCACCCGCCGTACGAGCGGCCTTCGAGGCGCCGGCATTCGCGCTCGGGAAGCTCCCCGAATTCGTGCCCCCAATCGCATACAGGTGAGCAGTTTGCGAAGAGGCACCCTGCGGATGGCTATTTATTCTGGTAGACGATATGCGATCGATTGCGGAGAAATCAAGATGTTGTTATTACAGCCTAATCGTGCGGTCGTGATTTAGATTAACTCAATACATATCATGGGTTTTTGTTTGGTGCTTCTCGTCAGATAACATCACTTGTACTTTCGTCAGCTGATATTCATGTCTACTCACATGCTTCTCAGGCCTTGACACGCTGCGCCCGAGAGGATTCTGCGCCGGACGAGATGGCCTGGTCCTTGCCCACAATCTTGGCCGCGCGTTGTTCCTTGACAAGCTTGTCGTCTGGGTCCTCGACAAACTCGTTACGGTCGGCGGCCTGACGCACGCCGCCCTCGGCACGGCGACGCGTGGTGGCCACAGTCTCCGTGCCCATAAAGTAGTCCCAGTGGCGGAACGACGAGGCAAAGTTGCCGGTAAAGTAGTGGTGGTGGTCGTCGTGGTGATCCGCTCCTGCCCAGAAAGGTAAGAAGTGGTGGAGCGACACGGGGAACTCGTAACCTGAGTGTGCATCGATAGCCTGGAACAAACGCATGGTGATCCACGTCATGACTGTCAGCAAGTGCATGTTGCCCGTAAGGTAGGCCACTAGCAGAGGCGAGCCAACCGTGCCGGTGCCAGTAAACGCAACCTCAATAGGGTGAGCGTACTCTGCCGTCAAGCCAAATGGCGCAGCGTACTTGTGGTGCTGTTTGTGGACGCGCTTGTACAGGTACGGTGTGTGCAGGGCGCGATGGCCCCAGTAGTGCCAAGTATCCTCGAGCAAAAACAGGATCGTCAGTTGGTAGAACATGGTCCACAATGACGGGAAGGGTGCACGGTAGGAGATCTTGAATGCGTCGCACACAAAGTGGAAGCCAAAAATGGGCACAGCCTCGACGAACACATGCGAGTACATTACGCTTTTAAGACACTCCATATACTGCGCCCGCGTGGGCAGCCGCTGGTCCTGGATCTTATACTTGCGCATGGACGGCATGTTGTCGAGGACAACCCAGGGCAGCGAACGGCCAAAGTACACAATCTCGTGTACAACCAAAAGCAGCAGTCCGGTGGCCAGAATGTCGTTGTTCATGTAGTTGTAGTAGCCGTCCCAAACGCGCTCCAAAACATTTAGACGCGCAGGGATAGCCGCCGTGCCAACCTGTTCAATTGTAGTTCCGTTAAGCATGATTGGTGCCCAGAAACGTGATGCTCAGTCGCCTCTCGACTTTTTCGCTTCACCGCAAACCGTTGGGAGCCGCGGGCATTTATGTAGCCTGTGGCAGGGTACGGCTACGGACACGAGAACGTGGATCACGTGAACAATACGACCAAACCGCGAGCCCGCCTGCGTCGGCCCGATCGCCGGATCCTGACGCTAACTCGCTCTATGGGCCATAGCCGGGAAACGTGGCGCCATGTAAAACTTCTGAGACTCTCCACACCACCGCATTCAATTCCTATCACCTAAACGCGCGTCTACGTAGCCGCTACCAAATCTGCAAACTTCATGCAGCTCGATCCCGGACGACTCACGTGTTCGGGCTGTGCACAAAGAGGTAGCTGCCCCGATCGCGTGCCCGTATATGGGCTCTTGAATCGCTTGCTCCTCAAATAGTAGAAACTCTGCTAGTTTACTACCAATACATAATATTTGATTTGATAATATGGGCAAAAACCGACTCAAATCTAGACGACGCCGAGTTTCTGGTGCTGCCTTGCGTTGACGAAAGTTTTATCTGCTGAGTAAGAGATAACGGCCTTGCTCGTTATCGCACGCTGCGGCTGACAGCTTAGCTCGTTTAGGTTGGGCTCTCCTGCAGGAACTGCATCACTTGCTAGGCCATGCCGGGAGTTCCGTGCTAGCAATTGCTGAGTTAGTGCTTGCAATATCAGGTATTCTATTTCTGCAGGCTCAATATTATGGCAGCGGAACCTCGCATATTTTTTTGTTTTTGGACTACTTAGATACACAGCGTCGGGCCACTTATCCCCCGTAATGGCATGAAACTAACCTCGCCACGCGCCATGAGAATAACTGTTTCTCTAACTTGCATAATTGTGGCTGTTTGACGTTGTGGTTAAGTCTTTCTGCTCCTGAGACTATAAGACCTTCAGCATATATGCCAGAGCGCTTATTGATTAAAAAAACGCTGGGGGTGCAGTCGTTGCACGAACACTTGTTTATCGATGCAGCTAAATAATATATACTCGCGCGCACGACCATATGCGCTTATAAATAAATAGTTCGCAGAGAAAAGCGGGGTATTTCCTTGAGCATAGCTAGCGGAAGCAGAAGTCCGGTCTCGCTCTGGATTCTGTATACTTCAGCTGAATGGTTTGAAAGCGCTCTCTAGGGCCCTGACCTTTCTGGTAATAGTACCCCTTTATTGTGCCCTCAGCCTGGTCAAGGCACACGTAGTAAAACCCAGAGAACGAAGCACCATGTACTTCCGTCACCTTATGATCTGGGACAAGAAAGCGCTCCTTCCACCGCATGAAAATGTACCTATCTTTCTCATAGTTCGGATGCAGACCGCTTAGGTTAAGGTTCTGGATATGGTCGAAGCGCCGCCAGTGCTCTCGATCGCTCTCTTTCGTAGCACCCCAGTCGGCGTGACTCGTCACGAAGGAGTACCGATCGCTGATAATCTCCCCTTCAAAGTAGGTCGTGAGCGTGGGAAGTGACGACGTCAGCTTTGAGATCGAAAGATAGCCACAAAGATATGCAGCAGCGATATCGACGCTCTTGATGTCCACCTGGACATCGTGATTATGACTGTCCGTGGCTTGCGACCCAGAAAACCGGGCCCCGGGCCGGAGAAGCGTCGTGGTCCGCGGCGCCACCGGTGGAAATGGGTCTGTGTCGAGGCTGTTCACGCCCGGAAGATAGTTCAGTGCCGGTTCCGCGGGCCCAGCTGTTTCGGCATTTTTGTTTTGCGACGACGCGTCTGGGGTCGCAGCGTGGTGAACTTGGGCTCCGTCATCGTTACTTTGACTAGCATTTCCTTCTCTCAGTAGTGCGGTCGGCATGATGGCGAGTACGCTGAAAACGGAGGGTGCGAACTAGCAAGGCTATTGCGGCAGCGGGACGAGTATCTAGCTCGAGAGCGGCAACGATATTAGGCAAAATGGGCCTTGCCCTGGATCACGTGTTACAAGCTCCACCTAAGACCATATAGGGGATGAGGAGGATTGGTGGTTGGAGGTGGGAGAAAAGAGAAGACGCTATTCTAGAGGCAGGGGTGAGGGAGAGTCGAGACAACTAGAATACCCATACCAACTCATATATAGACAATACAACCAAAGGGATTGCCACCTAGTGTCCAAAACATTAAGGTGTCCAAGTTTCATAGTTATACTTCGGTTTTATCGTTATACATTTCAAACGCAGCACGAGGTCGCGTACACGTCCACGATTGCCTCAGATATGAATCGTACTAAATATGCTCGATGCAATATATATCATTAATCATAGGGTTGCCAGGTGCATGGGCGTTCAGTGCCCCTCGGTGACATTTTCATTGTCGTTACCACTTTGCATGGGGTAAAAGGGCGCGTGGTACTGCCGATAGATCTCCTTCAGTTCCTCCACAGCCTCGGGCTTACTAGACTCGCCAAACGTCAACACCTGATCCCAGAGTTCCTTCTCGCGGTTATGCAGTGCCGTAATGTGGTGCGTATCTTCATACAAATTCAGCAAATGTGAATCACATGTACCTAACGCGTCAAACTGACACTCAGACTCATCGAGTATGTTTTTGTCCGTACATACAACGATAGAGTTAGGTGCGTAGTGTTCACGGTATTTCGAGCACTCCCAACTATTCTCCCATAGTCTTAACTTGTCATTGTATTGGTATGACTGGAACTTTTCTTTGTCGAAATATTTGTACTCTGTGCGAAGAATTGACTCAACTTTGTTAGGAATGTATGCCGTGAAACCTTCGTAAAAGACTTTTCGCAGAGGAAGCAGGTTTTCTGGTGTCACATAGTTGTTGTTCTTGTCATTGTAGCTGCCTTTTTTACGGGTTTCTGCTACCCCGGTTAGGTCGATATACACACCGCTCTCCACATCGATAAAGCGTCCATCGATCACATTGTTTCCATTTCCACGCACACGCTGAACGTACCACGGCGACATATCGATAAGATACTTACGCCCGCCATCTTCCGGGCTTTGTACGACAAGCGTGCCGTTGAAGTCGTTTGCCATCCGATGAAGTTCCATAACGGGCATCTGGACATCGTTGTCCGAATCCCATGGCAGCATCATGCCGTTCCAATACCAGCCAATGCTCGAACCATGTGCAATCCACCATGCGAGGCCATTATTCTCGGCAAACTGCGACCATGCGCGCATCATGAAATGAATATGCGAAATGTGGGTTTGCGCGTCCAACACTCCACGGAAAAAGCGCCAATCGTAATGTAACCCATAACCCGCAGGGTCACCTGAGAGGGTAATTTCGTGGAAATACTTCCCAGAGTTACGAACGCTGTTTAAAGCTTCTCGCAGTGTTTGTTTCTGGAACAGAAGGCGCTCATCAGATGTTTTGTCTGTCAGCAGATCAGTTACTGGCCATTTGAAGAGAGATCTGTCGATGTCGACACGCAGACGTGAATCAAAGTCCGTTCCATTCAAAGTCGAGACAATAGGGGGAGAAAAGCTCGGGAAATCGGGACTCCACTCGTGAGCAGTCTGTTGATGGACGCGGTCCTTGTACAATGGACGAATGAGGTAGTTAGGTGAAGGCTGGACGCGGCTCACCAAGTCCGTGGGGTCGCCAAGCACTGCTATGCGCTGCGGAGCAGGCATATGGTCCCGCACATACAACAGACCAAACATAGCCTGTTCTTCCTGTGACGTAGGATGCTCATATGGCGCCTGGAGCTTAGCCGGTTCGACTCCCGCCAAGTGAGGATAGAGCTTATTATCAAGGTCTTGGTTATCATACGCAGCACCAGGAGATAGATCTAACCAGTCTGCCCAGTTGAACTCGTAGTTGTCCTCCTCAAGCGCCTTTATCAAAGGTCCGACGTCAGGAGCTCCGTCGGCGAGCGGGTGCGCAGGACCCAGGCGGCCACGGTCGCCCTTGAAAACACTGAGCCAGTGTCTCAGGGAAGAGTCTGAATTACCGTCGGCCAATAAATAAATACTGAGCATTGCTAGACCATAAATAGCCACTGCTGCTGATACCATGCGGACTATGACCTGCCTCCGTAGCAGTTTGAACCCCAGGTTACTGGCAAACGACCGGAGCAAGGAGCTTGCGCTTTCCGACATGTTTACAGCAAAGAGTATCTCTATCTGTCGGATATCAAACACGCCCTGCCACTTGGTGCCTGCGTTGTTGCTACGCTTGTCAAGTTGCGGAAGCCCGTTTGCATATATAGTCTTGGCACCGCCCGATGACCTCGCGTGACCAGATCACAGACTATGCATGACGCACCTTGAAGGCCTCCGGGTACTCTATTTTCATCGGTACTTGGCTAGGCTTGGCAAATACCGTTGCGGGATAGCATGCTTGCTCACGTTAGCAGCTGCAAACCCGTTCCTAGGTAATCCATTTCGCCATTTGTGCTACCTCATACATACACTTTGGGATAATTTCCTCACCGCCCAATGCACTCGTCGCCTCAAGACCTTCGTGTTGTAAGCACCTCTTCTGTAGGGTATACGCTACCCTACATCCACCTGCAGCAAGGTACAGACCCCTCGGACCCAAACAATCACGGGCCGGCATAGCCCTGTAGAGAGCCACGACGTTTCTTTATCAGGGATAGGATCGTTGGAGTGGATAGGGGCCCAGTCTGCGCATATTTGACGGTTGCCTAGCAATATATGTTTACCATAAATTAGTTCTCGCTTTGCGTAGCCCAGAATGTTTCCGATCTCTGCGAGCAGGGTCGGTGACACGAGAGATTTTCACCGTGCTGGAAGCACAGTTGGACCTTTTGGAGCTAGGACGATGCATGGCGGTTGACTTGCTGGGACTGGAATTCCTTTCGGGTCGGGTCACCCCCGTGCTTATCTCATCCATGCGTAGCATATCTGTTCCGACGTGCATCGAGCGATTAGGTGGGGCGATCGATTTGAGGGGAACCTTGGCTGTGCTCTGGCTGGCTTGCCAAGAGCTAGCTGTTTTTAGCACAAACTTGTCGCATAGACGGCACGGAGTAGACATCGCGGTTATAGATACCGTTTATTGACTGCTAATTTGTATTCAAAGGAATCTCTAAGCCACACGACAGCGCCCCCTTAATTGCTCAGCCCCTTCAGCCGCAGTCTGCAATCCGGCGTGTAAATTGTGGCGTCGTCGTCCCGTCTGCGATGGCGAGAAAGGTGGGGAGCGCTGCGGGAGACAGGGGGCTCCCATCTATGACAGGTGCATCTGGGATAAAACTCGAGGAGCCAAAAGCTTAGTGAGATATTACTGCCTAGGCTCTGATTCTGAGCCCATGTCCAGGCGCCGCGTGCTTGTTTGATGGTGGTCGAGGTTCCGCATGTCTCCGACTGCCGTCTGCATGATGGGCTACCGCCGATCTGACAAGAACTCAGAGCCTTCAGGGTTCGGGTTCGCGTCGCAGGTCACAGAATAAGATGAGCTTGCGTCTTATCGGCTTGTCTAGCTCATGCCAAAATTTTTATTGGCTCAGTTCTTCGTGCACGCGCCGGCGTAAAGGCGCCCTTTCGCCTCTTTCCTCTCGACGTGGGCTCTGGGTGAGACACATCACCTGACTAGCCCCACAACCCAACTTCAAATTGTGCAGCTGCCAAAAAGTGCAAAAACGAAGAGGAAGTAGGCACACTCGCAGGCGGGTGCTGGAACAATGCCTGGAACGAAGTTTTCGGGCCCCGAGCTTGCCATTGATGCAGCTGACTTCGATGCGGACGGTGACCCGGAGGACACGAGCTGGTTAACCCAGTACGTGACAGATTCGTTGGCCCAGCATGGCGACGAGATGAGTGGTCTGTACACGACGACCGAGTTAGACACTGCCGTCACAGATGCCGGCACGGATGTGGACAATGCCGGCTTCCAAGAAATGACACCAAACAACACGTTTTACCGCCGCCGCCACACATTATTTTCGAAGTTTGACATGGGCATTCGCATTAATGACAAAATGTGGTATAGCGTGACCCCAGAACTCATTGCGCTTAAAACTGCCGACCGTGCGCGAGAACTGTGGCCTCAGCTTCGCTCCGTGGTCGACGTGTGCTCCGGGGCAGGGGGCAACACCATCGCGTTTGCCCGCTGCGGCTTCAGTGTCACGGCCATCGAGGCCGACCGGGACACACTGGCCGATTCGGTACACAACGCACACGTTTACGGCGTATTTGACGTGACCTACTTCTGTGACCGTGTAGAGAACATCGACGTGTCGGTGATCGCCCTTGACCCAGAGAGTACCCTAGTATTTTCCAGCCCTGAATGGGGCGGCCCTGGTTATAAAGGCGGTAAAGTGTTTGATACGGACAACTGTACACCACGGCTGCGCGACCTTATTACCCAATTTCAAAATGAAGGCTTTACTAAACTTGGATTCTTCCTGCCTCGAACTACGGACCTGAATCAGTTGGCCGCTCTGGATGTCTCGCTGGTCGAGTATATGCACGAGAATGGCTGGTGCAAGGGGATAATCGCATGGTTTGGTTATCCAGAGGTGCCCGTAGAAAGGACCAGAGATCATCTGGAATCTGAACTTGAACATTAGAGCCCCCTGCCCCCCTATGACCACCGACCTAAAATCGCGTATCAGCGAGTAATCACCAGGAATTGATACACATTATGATGCAAATCTCACGAAATTATTATATAAATAGCTGGACAGTCAAATACGCCGGCCACTTCGCTGTCACCGGTCCCACCACCCGCTAGCGCTCCTTGAGCATCTTATTCCGCTTTTCACGCCGCCGGAGGCGCTCTACCTTCTTGCGGTGCATAACAGAGGCAAGCTTTTCGTACCGCTCTCTTTCGGCCTTCGCAGCCCGCCGGTCTCTGAGCCGGGTCACTTGCTCTTCCTTTTTCTGGGCCTTTTCATCCTTGAGTTCCTTCTCCTTCGCCTTGCTCTGTTGTTGGGCCAGACGTTCGGCCTGACGGCGTACCCAAGCAGTGCTGATCACAGCCTTGGAAGGTTTGTGAGAATCTTTCCATGTCCTTCCTGAAACGTTCACGGCCATTTGAAACTTGCGCACAGAGCAGTAGCTGGACGAACAAAATAAATTTCATCACACCTGGCTTACTAATCGAATACACATGCTTCTCTGTAGTCGATTCAGGGGAAAGCGAGGATGACGGGATCAAATGCTGGGAACGGTTCAAACATGAGCTTCATGGTGGGGATAGGATGGCTAGTGGGGAATTTGTTTGGTACCAGAGAAGTCTACTTGAATTGAGTAAATGCCGCTCCGCGAGCGGTTGCAAGCACAACCGGATGACACCCTGATATACTGATCCTCGATTCTGACTGCATAACACGCTGTCATGGATTCAACGGCTCAAATGTTCACCACATACCTAATAAAATACAGATACGAGGGCCCGTCAGCTTATAGCACAGCTGCCAGCCAAGCACCCAAGTGATCAGGCGCTCTCTGTAGCGCTCCGCTTTTCGGAACAGGGTGTCCTCACTGATCAGAACCTGTTAACTCCCCACCACCCACCCACCTACCATGGACGGGTTGTCTCTTATCAGCATGATCTAAAGCTTACAGAGGTGGTACGACCTCTCCACGGAACTGACGTATGCGATCGGCCAATGGAGCAGCCGAAGGCAATCAACTACGGAACCCCTACCCCTATCAGTGACAGATCCGCAGGACCCAGTAACGCGAAACAATAGAAAAATGAGTGATGAGCTAGTCAACCCACTGGATTGTTACATTCATCATGTCCCTAACCAAGGACAGTAAGCTCAAATCCAATGAATCTGCTGTTGATATTACAGAAGGGACGTTTTCAGAAATCAGCGACCCCAACTTATCCAAATGGTCTAAGTTTGTTCGCGCTATCCAGGTCGAAGCACCTCAAGGGCAGACAATAAAGCAAATGTTCCTGTATAATGAAGATCTTAAGCCTGTGGAAGCTCGCCGCCGTACCTGGAAATGGTGGAACTTTGTCAATTTTTGGATCGCTGATGCTCTTAATATTAACTCCCTGCAGATCGCAGCAACAGGCGTATCCGCGGGTTTGACGTGGTGGCAAACGTGGATTTCTGTTTGGTTGGGCTATGGCATTGTGGGTGGATTTATTGTATTGACGGCCAGGATTGGTGCGTACTATCACGTTTCTTTCCCAGTGGCTTGCCGGGCTTCATTTGGACCTTTCGGTTCTATCTGGCCAGTCATTAACCGCGTAGTTATGGCTATCATTTGGTTTTCAGTACAATCCTGGATCTTTGGCCAATGTGTTCAGGTTATGCTGAGGGCCATTTTTGGCAGCGATCTTCCACAACGATTAAATCACCAGCTCAGCGGCACTACGACATTTGAATTCTTGTCGTTTTTCTTAGCATGGATGTTTCAGTTACCCTTTTTATGGCTGCCTCCCCAACATTTGCGGCATCTATTTACTGTGAAAGCTGTTCTTGTTCCCATTGCTGGCATTGCCTACCTTGCGTGGGTGTTGGCCAAGGCTAAAGGACTTGGTGAGGTGATGCATCAGCCGTCTTCACTCCATGGTAGCGACCTTGGATGGGCGTTTGTATCGTCGACTATGAACTGCATTGCCAATTTTGCGGCTCTCGTTCTCAATGCTCCAGATTTTAGTAGGTTTTCTACGACTGCTACGGCTTCTTTGTGGTCACAGCTTATTACGATCCCGTTCGCATTTGCGATCACAACGCTGATAGGCATTCTTACGGCTGCTGCCTCGGGCAAAATGTTCAATTCAGAACCAGAATGGTCACCTCTCACTATTCTCAATAAGCTGTTAGACAATTATGGAAGTGGTGATCGTGCTGGTGCATTTTTCATTGCCGCAGGATTCGGGCTAGCACAGATCGGCACAAATATCGCTGCTAATTCTCTTTCGTGCGGGACAGATATGTCTGCTTTGCTACCAAGGTTTATGAATATTCGTCGTGGTTCATATTTCTGCGCAGCACTAGCTCTTTGCCTGGTGCCCTGGAACTTTTTTGGATCCGCATCAAATTTCACGACATATCTGAGTGCTTACTCCGTATTCCTATCCTCCATTGCCGGAGTGATCGTGGCAGACTATTATTGGGTGCGCCGTGGGTTCTTGAATATCAACGACCTCTACTCTGCAGATCGTGGGGCATCGTACACATACTGCCGCCTAGGCTTCAACTGGAGGGCCTACGCGGCATATTTACTTGGACTTGTACCCAATATGCCTGGCTTTGTTGGTGCAACTGGACGCAAGGTTCCCTCTGGCGCTATAGACCTCTACAAATTGAATTATTTTGTGGGATTTATTGTGTCTTTTCTACTTTATGGCCTCTTTGCCTTCATCGCGCCCGTCGAGGGCCTGCCCGAGACTGGCGCATCCGCGTTCTCCAACGGTTGGTTCGAGGAATACGCAGATGTGGAAAGTTTCACAGATGCTTATTTCGAGCGCTTTGCCCACCGCCGTGGCAAAGCACACACTCTGTCCAGAGATTCATTCGAGCATGTGTAGTCTATAGAATGATAAATACCCGCATAGATCTTAGTAAAGAGCCAAGAGTACACGCGACAAAATTGCAAATGCACGCCAGAAGTGAGTGAATCTTGACAGCACAATCTATCGTAGCACATGAAGTCAAAATATATAGAGATACTTGAGAAGGTACCCTGACCGAACTAAACAACGGCAGGATAGCGCACCTGAGGAAACGTATGCTGAGGTGGGGGCATGGGAGGATTGTTTCGGGTTCTAAGCTGAACAATAATGTTCCGCAAAGCGCTAATAACTTGGAGCGTGTTCTGAGCATCACGTTGCTTTGCCTGGGATGCCTCCGAAACCTTATTGTCGACCACTATACCAGGCGCTGAGTTCTGCAAGCCTACGGTGATCCGTTGAGTAGGATACGCGTTGAAGCGCGAGCCCAGTTCGGCATGGTTTGCTAGTCCAGAGCTCTCAAGATGGGGATATAGACCTCTGTTATCCAAGTTGACCCCAGGGCTATTCGATGTAGCGGGTAGCAATCCTTGGGGCTGCTGCGCAACCTGTTGGGGGGTCGTTTGTACCGAATATGGACTAGCAGGACTGCTCCGGGAGCCCTGGCTAAGCGAGGACGGTGTAAGGTGTGCAGGTGGTGAATCCATAGCCACCGGCGGCAAGGGCATGGCACCCAAAGCAGTAGGAGGCGCGGCATCGGGACCCTTTGGCGTGTAGCCAAAGAGATCATTCGTTTGCTGAATAGTTGCCGAGAGCTGAACCAGGAAATCGTCGGCAGCCGTAAGGTCATTATCACTCAAAGGCGAGTAGCGCCCGAGATCGTAGGCAGTCTGAGGAGGTGAATAAATGAGAGGACTCATGGCATTCAGGCGCTGCGCGACGGCATCGTCGTACTCAGGCGTCACGCGTGACTTTTTCACGTCTTCAAAGAAATCCAAGGAAAGATCAAAGGCACGCTTACGGTTGGACATAGGTGCATCAGCGCCGTTGTTGGCAGAGTATCCTGAGTTATAAGAGTATTGGGAGCCGTACTGCTGAGGCGCGGGGGCCGGTGACGGCGGGGCATTATACGCAGGCCCATACATGACAGCGTATTTTGTAGGCGGAGCAAGTCCGGGGTAGTTGGGTCCGGGAGCATAGCTAGTCACACCGGGCAGCTGATTGTTGACAGGATAGGTTGACGGGTAGCCTGCGTGTCCTGGTGGCTGGTGGCTCGAAACGTTCGGGTGCTTGCGGGACGGCGGACTCCCGCGCAAAGTCGACGCTGCTCGCGGCACGCCTTCGCCGTGAACCTTTTCGTGCTTCTTCAAGTCTTGCGTACGCTTGAACGTTTTGTTGCAGAACTCGCACTTGTATGGCTTGAAAGGAATGTGAATGCGGATGTGTGAAGTGATATGGTCACGCTTGACGGTTGAAACACGGCAATCACCCCACTTACACGTCAAAGAGAGATTGTGTGTAGACTTACGACCCACGTGGTCGGCACAAAGATGTTCATAAAGCTCTTCGGCGCCTTGAAACAGCTTTGAACAGCCTTCCCAGTTGCATGTCAGAGTCTCGGAATCGGAGCCAGGGGAATTTACGGTCCATTGTAGTTCCGGCGGGGTGAGTTGGGCAGACGTAGGCCCAGGGATGGAGGGATACGACATTGACGGTTTTTGCAGAGGGCTTGTCGCGGGTTTACACTCTGAATTTGATAGACGCGGTTAGCAACAGGAAAACGGCTATAGAAAATATGCTCAACAATGATCAGAGATGGTGAAAACAGAAGGTTCTCAGAAGCGGACCTGTAACGGACTTTTCTCTATGATCTAAAAAAACTGGGGTGCACAGGGCATTTATCTCGATACAAAACTACTGATCTGCTGAGTCAAGAAGTCTTGGCAAAACTGACATAAGCTGCATGAGCCGAGTGTTTGCTTGCCAGGTCTCGCCGCAACATGTGACATTTGGACAACCAGACCACAGCTATCACAGATCATGAACTTTCAGTCTCATGTTTCTATTGCAACTTGGTGTTCACTCCAAAATATTGGCCAGTAGGTGCGGTAGCCGGCTCGTCCCACATGCACGTTCATGCGCCAAGACATTTATGGGGTAAGGGCACAGGCTAGGCTGAGTCGCGATAAGGTGTCTTGGCGGGCGCCTGGCGAGCACGTGGGATAGCCGGACGCTCGAACACACACGCCAGGACCATACTCAAAGAGCAGTAAATCTTCAGTGCCCCCTCGAATTCGTGAACAAGACACTCAGGCGTAAGCCTTCGCTTCTCGCAGATGGGATGCCGCGAAGCCCACTTCGCGGTAATTCCTCGCCCTACACAACTGGGCGACGCCGCAGGTGCGCCAAGCAAAACGTGAGTCGCGAAATGTCACAATGTTGTCGTTAGGCGCTGCCGAGCCACAGAACATCGCAGCCCAGCGCTTGGCACTTGCCACCCTTACTGTGCCGAAATGCCAAGAAACTTTCGCGCAGAACGTTCACGGGCTTGCTCTCGAGTTCTGCTACGTCCTGGTAAAACGCATTTATTCGCCGATAGTTGGCAATCGCCATACGAATTAAAAGGTTTTATAATGAAGCACAGCATACCACAACTTCCGCAAGCAATCTAGCACATCAAAGCAAGATTCTAAGAACTAACTAAATACAGCAGAAACTAATGCTACTGAAATGGCTTACTTCTTAGCAGCCTTGGCAGCCGACTTGGTAACCTTGTTGGCGCCAGACACCTTCTCGACGGACTTGACGACACCGACAGCGACGGTGACACGCATGTCACGGACGGCGAAGCGGCCCAGAGGAGGGTACTCCTTGAAGTTCTCAACGCACATGGGCTTGGTGGGCTTCAGCCTGACGATGGCAGCATCACCAGACTTGATGAACTTGGGCGAAGCCTCGGTGGTCTTACCAGTACGACGGTCGATCTTCTCAATCAGCTCGTCAAAGCGGCAGGCAATGTGGGCGGTGTGGCAGTCCACAACGGGCGAGTAGCCAGCAGAGATCTGACCAGGGTGCGAAAACACAATAACCTGAGCGTTGAACGACTCGCAGCCCTGAGGAGGGTCGTTCTTGGAGTCACCGCACACGTTACCACGACGGATATCCTTGACGGAGACGTTCTTGATGTTGAAACCAACGTTGTCACCGGGCAAACCCTCGGGAATCTGCTCGTGGTGCATCTCAACGGACTTGACTTCAGTGGTCACACCGGCGGGGGCAAAGGTAACAACCATACCGGGCTTCAGAACACCGGTCTCGACACGGCCGACGGGCACAGTACCGATACCACCGATCTTGTAGACATCCTGCAGGGGCAGACGCAGGGGCTTGTCGGTGGGGCGCTCAGGGGGGTTGATGGCGTCAATGGCCTCCAGCAGAGTCTTACCCTTGACAACGTTGCCCTTGACGTCCTTGGTCCAGCCCTTGTACCAGGGGGCGTTGGTGGTAGGCTCCAACATGTTGTCACCGTGCCAGCCAGAAATGGGGACGAAGGGGACCTCCTTGGGGTTGTAGCCGACCTTCTTGATGAAGTTCGAGGTCTCCTTGACGATCTCCTCGAAACGCTTCTCGTCCCACTTGACGGAGTCCATCTTGTTGCAAGCAACAATGAGCTGACGGACACCCAGGGTGAAGGCGAGCAGAGCGTGCTCACGAGTCTGGCCATCCTTAGAGATACCAGCCTCGAACTCACCAATACCGGAGGCAATGATCAGGATAGCGCAGTCAGCCTGCGAGGTACCGGTGATCATGTTCTTGATGAAATCACGGTGACCAGGAGCGTCAATGACGGTGACCTGGTACTTGGGGGTCTCGAACTTCCAGAGAGCAATGTCAATGGTGATACCACGCTCACGCTCAGCCTTCAGCTTGTCAAGAACCCAGGCGTACTTGAACGAGGACTTGCCAAGCTCCTCAGCCTCCTTCTCGAACTTCTCGATGACACGCTTGTCGATACCACCAGACTTGTAGATCAAGTGACCGGTGGTGGTCGACTTACCGGCATCGACATGGCCGATAACAACGATGTTAATATGAGTCTTCTCCTTGCCCTAAATTGTTAGTTTTCTGTCAATATTTTTTTTTGGAAAAGAAAAGAGTGTTCGTGTCAAATTAAGCAAGGCCAAAAAACCTTGAACAACAGTGTTTCCACCGCTAATCAACCTGCGAGCTTAGCATTACTCAACTCCGTTGGTGGGCAAGGGTAGCAAAATTTTACCCACTCATGGTGTGGCAAGCCCCACTTCCAAGGGGCGACCTGAGAAACAACTAACCAGAGTTGCTATCATGATAGAATACCAGATGATCATAAAAGTCATCAGCACTCTCGGTCATTATAGATAAACAACACACAAACGAATATAATCCGTCCAGTCATGCCTCGCTCCACCGTCCAAATTTCAGCAATACAAGTCCGCTCATAGCGACAGAACCACAGCACTTCAACACGTGCTCCTTCATTTACCAGGTGCGTCACGAAGAGGCGTCCTGTTTCCAAGAAACTAGGCCACAGCCACTTGCAACCTTAATCACTTACCATTTCTAGCGATTTGTTGTGGAAAAGAAAATTTGGGAGTGAGGGCTTATATATAGACAGCCGGGTGCCCTCGTGTCGGCCCTAGCCCTGACAAATTTTTCTACGAGGGCTAGGGCTCTAGGGCGCATCCTATGCGGTCGACCTGCTTGACTGCCATAGTTGGGGCCGAAGAGCTGCGGTAACGTAGATTGGGTAGAAGACGATACGGCGCGGCCCCCCCCCTCGAGATTTTCTATTTGATTCGATTCTTGGGTAGGTATGTATATATAATATGCAAAAGTATGTTAAAGGCCTTCAGACTATGTCTGGAGAATGTTCCGGCTACTAGCACTCTGAGTTTTTCAGTGCCTGCTCCGCTCTCTGTACCCTGGCGGCAAGGTTTAGGGGGTCTGCAGGACCAGTGGATCCATGCATCAAGTTGCTTCGCTGGCACATTATGCGGTGGCGTTACAGAGTGAGGAAGGCCCTCTACGTAGTTTGCGACACTAATTTGCAATTCAGGTGGCCAGCACTACAGTGTGGCTCTTGGTGGAGCGTCTCTCGAAGCCTTAGTCGTTCATAAATCGGACGAACCCCTTGGCGATGCAGCACGGTTAGAGGGGCCCGTTGCCTACCCGGATCCTGCAGCTTGCCGCATGACCCGCGAGGTCGAGTGGGGGGGGGGGGGGAGGATGCAGCTTTTGGTAGCGAGCAGGCCGCACGAGCAGCACGATCTGGGAGCCGCTGGAGGCGCATGTTCTTAAAGTGAATAAGTCTAGTGAGCAGCCCAAGCGGATCTCGCACTGTGATCATTGCTGTGAAACAGTTTGTTGCGGTCACTGGTGAAAACATTCATGATGGATGGCGGCGGTCGCGGCGTGTGCATCAGCGGAGACGCGCTGCTTCGGCAGGTGCTAGCGCAAAGGAGATGCAGTCACAACAAGCATGCACTACGACTGCCGGAAATTCTCGAGCATTGGCATTGAGTCATAAGAAGCCTATTGAGTCATTCGATAGTTCCAAGATCAAGTTCAAGTTAGACTGCCGGGCCCTCAATTGGGCTTCCGCCGTACCCATGCTGCGCGGTGGCTTGGACACATTTGCAGGGGATGTAGACGGGTTGCTGCTGCGACGTTGCTGAAACTCAGCCCATCAATATACAATTGGACACCATTCAAACAAAGCGAACCAGGCGCACCAGAATCGTATAATAAATTAGATCGATTGAATATGATGCTTTCTTGCGGAGTCGGGTCCCCGGGGTTTGCTATCTATCTGCTTGTAGAGCGTCTTATAAGATGGTTAGCCGTTCGCGCAGCTCTTCACGTCCTCAATGAGGCTAAAGCACCACATCACTGCTGTATCTGAACGATTATGGTAAAATCAATAACTCGCTATTGTCGCCACGGTCGCGATCTCCTTACCAAAGCGTCGCGTACCTGGCTCTGCTGCATCCACGGGTATGCCGCTATTCGTCGGTTTGCGCAGACGTATGCAGCTTAATTGCAAATGCGAGCTGCCTAATCAGGCGGCTACCCAACGCAGCCGCAGGCTCATGCAGAAGATGAAAGGTCGACGTGCTGCGGAGATGTAACCGCCGGAGGTGTAAGAAACATAATTCAAAATTAACTGACATAGTGTCCTCATCGCGCGTTCGCACACCGTCCTTCTTTGTGCTACCCCCGGCCCGCTGCAGAAATGACGCGGCTCCTGACCCGATTGAGTAATCTCCCCAGGGCTATAGGGTTGCTCAAGTAACGGGTTTGTTTACTTCTGGAGAAGTCCCTAAACAACGTCGTACACTACACCTCAGGCCCAGGCAGAGACACGGCTTAATCTCTCCATGGTTTCGAAACGGGGCCATGTGGAGCCGGCCGAGGCCGACGAGCCTCGCAAGCGCACGCGCGGCTCGCGGGCGCTGGCCGCGGATGAGGCGCCCCCGGGCGGCCCGCTGGGGCCAGGCAAAACTCCGCCCGTCAAGACAGAGGCGAGTGACAACTCAAACGACGAGCGCGACGCCTCCAAAAACTCTGTCGACAAGCACTCCCGCCAGGGCTCGGAAGATGCGCCTGAAGGCGTCTCCGATGGCGCTCCCGACAGCGCTGCCAAGGACGCCGCAGAGGACGCCGCTGAAGACGCCGGCAGCGATCGTGCCGGCACGGCAGAACCGCGCGGGCACTTGAAAACGGACAGTTCTGGGTCTTCATCAGCCACAGCCGCGGTGTTTGCCGAGCCAGCCGAGCCGGAATTTGCTGACGTCGATATGGATGCTGTGATCTGCTCACTGGCGCTCCCCGACAAAAATATCGCTGTGGCCACTGAGTTTGCCAACTCACAGACAGGTGATCTCCAGGTTCAGGCCTATGCCAAACTCGCAGGGCGCTGCTGGACGTACTACGTGCAGCGCCTCGACGTCGTTATCGGCCGCCGCGCCGACGACTCGACCGACAGGATCGACATCGACCTGGGCCCCTCCAAGGTGGTCAGCCGGCGACACGCCCTCATTGTCTACAATCTCCAGTCCCGCTCTTGGGAGCTCACTGTACTGGGCCGCAACGGCATCAAGGTCGACGGCGTTAGCCATAAGCAGGGCACGGTAGTGCTGCGCAGCGGACATGTGCTCGAGATCAGTGGCGCCCAAATGATGTTCGTGCTGCCGGATTCCCGGCCACGCATCGCTGCCTCCGTGCTACCGGCCAACCTCCCGCAGCGACCCGCGGGCTTGCCTCATCCCCCAGCCATGACCGGAAGCATGTATATGGGCCCACCGCAGAGCGGGCCCACGTTCAGCGTGGCACCAAATGGCATGCACCACCAGCACGTTCCCATGGGCCAGCCAGCGGTTCAGCAGGCTCGACGGTCTAGCAGCAGCGCGGGACGCGGCGAGAACGCGGCTCCGCAACGGCCATACCCCAACGGCGTGGCTATTGTGACGCTACCGCAGGTTCGCGGATTAGAAGCCATCGGACCGCAGTTTGAGCAGGATCTCAGCGCCGACGACAGTAAGGACATCAAACCACCTTTCAGCTATGCCACAATGATTTCACAAGCCATTCTTTCTACGCCAGAAAGTTCGATGTCGCTGGCCGATATTTATGCTTGGATTGCCGAACATTACGCCTTTTATCGGCACGCTAAGCCAGGGTGGCAGAACTCTGTTCGGCATAACCTCAGTCTCAATAAGGCATTCGAAAAAGTGCCACGGAAAGAGAATGAGCCCGGCAAGGGCTCAAAATGGCAAATAACTGCCAAGTACCGTGAGGAGTTTTTGAAAAAGGCGCAGTCGGGTAAGCTGATCAAGGGTCGCACCTCGGCCAGCCCAGTAGCGATCAAGCAGTTTGTTCCGCCAACGACGACGGCGCCAGCAGCTATGCCGACCATGAATCGCCCACAGCAGGGAGCTGTACAGTTCAATGCCGACAACCAAGGTAGTACTGCCAGCTGGAACGCCGGCAGGCCACAGATGCAAACTGCGCAGTTCCAGCAACAGCTCCGACACCAGAAACATCAGCTGCCGCACCTTGGGCAGCAAGAGCAACAGCCCATGTCGCTTGCTCCACCATCAGCGCCACACGGCAGTGCGCCTGGTACAGCTGCACACGTCGGTAACTCTCCGGATGTTCCGCCAGGGAGCTCTCCATACAAAATGCACGATCTGCCTAATATACCCAGCTCAGTACTGCGAAGGCTGCCGGATATTGATCTGGACCGGCCATACTTTGAGCTTCTTGATCCGGAATACGATGCTAGTAGCCCCCTGCGCTACACAGTGACCCAGGCGGAAGCGTACACACCCGAGCGAGGCAGCTCGAGTTCCAAGCGTCCCACGCTCGTTAGCAATACTCCCAAGCTGAATATCAACATGCTTGCCGGCAGCTCGCCAGCATTCTGGAAATACATGCAGTTTGGCACCACCCCTGTAAAGGGCGACTCGGATAAGAGCCCTTCTAGAGTACGCGAAGAGATTGGCGAGCTTGGTGGAGTTGATTTGCGTTACTAAAGACATTAACCCCACGATATTTAAACGAGATAGCGTTGGTCGCCGGGCCCGTTGCGGGCGGCCTTTCAGGTTCTGTAAACTAATACTGTGCAAATTGCGTCCGGCTTCCACTATCGGAGTAGCAGCAGGAGGCGCGAGCGTTCCAGGCGGAGCGTTTCTCTCAATCAAATAGTCTTTGCAGGGACAGACTGTAATAGTTATATACATTAGATTTTGGAGGTTGCGCACGAGCGGTGATGTCGGGCCTCGTACAGGCTTTAATGGATCTTATAGCAAGTTTAGTTCTACGCGCGTGTATGCAGGTAAGTTGCGTATGGCGACGAGGGCATGTCATGATACGCATCTCATGCATGTGGGGATACTGTGAATATGACATAAGCAACGAGGCGACTAATGGCAGCACACCCACGGCCGCCAGCCCGCCAAAGAGAAGATAGGGCTGCGCCCTAACAGTCCCAGCGAGTGCCGCGGGCCAGCAGATGCACTCACACAAGATGGCAGTGGAAACACCCGACCGATTCACCATCATGAGTAACTTTCAGAAAGAAGTTGTGATCGACGGCAAGGGCCACCTGCTTGGTCGTCTTGCGTCGATTGTTGCCAAGCAGCTGCTGAATGGCCAGCGCGTGACAGTGGTGCGCACGGAGGAGCTGAACATCTCGGGTGAGTTCTTCCGCAACAAGCTGAAGTACCACGCCTACTTGCGCAAGGCCACGCGCTACAACAAGACGCACGGCCCCTTCCACTTCCGCGCCCCCAGCCGGATCTTCTACAAGGCCGTCCGTGGTATGATCTCGCACAAGACCCCGCGCGGCAAGGCTGCTCTGGAGCGCCTGCAGGTGTTTGAGGGCGTGCCTCCTCCTTACGACCGTAAGAAGCGGGTTGTTGTGCCCCAGGCCCTGCGCGTTCTGCGTCTGCAGCCTGGTCGCAAGTACACGACGGTGGCCCGCCTGTCGCACGAGGTCGGCTGGCAGTACAAGGACGTTGTTGAGCGTCTGGAGGCCCGCCGCAAGGCCAAGTCGCAGGCCTACTACGCCAAGAAGTCGGCTCTGCAGAAGAAGATCGCTACTGCCAAGGCTGACTCGTCGCTCAACGAGAAGCTTGCTTCGTTCGGCTACTAATGCATGTAATTATCGTAACCATATGTCTAAATCGCCCTCTGTGCTCAGCTGCTGGCTAGCGCAGTGGCAGAATCTACTCTACTCTTGTCTAATTCGCTCCCTCCCACGCGTGGCCTGGCCCAGCCTAGCTGAAACATCTTCCTCGCATGCTGGGCTGCGCGGGGAGTTCCCAACAACCGTGTGAAATTTCACCCGCCCCTAACCGCCGAGCCTGCCAAGTTCCACCCGGGCAATGTCAGCACGCTCGCTCTACTCAGTCACACTACTGGACTTGATTTGGCGGCTGCTTGTAACCTCCTCTCCTCCTTGTCGCCCGACTGTACCAGCGCCGTTCGCTTGTATTTTGCGGGACATTTAGTGCGCACATCCCCGTCCCGCCCGCTAGCTATGTCGCCGAAATCTCCCTCGCCCCCAGTTCTGTCGCTGCCGGACTCGGTGGCTGCGCGCCGCTCGCCCGCGGGCCGTGGCGCCGCCCCCGACCCGTCTCTGGGAGTGCCAATCGCGCCGCGCGAGGCGCCGACCGCCACCGGGCTGACGCCCAGCAGCGTCGGCAGCTACGGCAGCCACGCCTCTGTCGGCAGCCCGGCCGTGCTGTCGCGCGGCGCGTCGCCGCGCACCGACTCGCCGCGCTCGGTGTCGC